>WJXA01000287.1:0-42721 GCA_014282245.1 Rhododendron simsii
TATCCGGCCGAGAAATCTAAGATAAATGTGTTACGAAGGATAGCTGCTCAGTACATCATTTGTGGGGGGAAGTTATACAGGAGATCTCATTGTGGAATGCACAAACTCTGCGTCGACGGCACCGAGGCTGTCAGAATCATAGAGGAAATCCACGAAGGGGTCTGTGGCCCTCACATGAGCGGCGTCATGCTCGCTAGGAAAATCTTGCGTCAAGGCTACTTCTGGTCCACCATGGAATCTCAGTATGTGGATTACATGTGGTGATGTCATAAGTGCCAAATCCATGCTAATCTGACGCATGTTCCACCCTCTAACCTATTTGGCATGGCTTCGCCTTGGCCTTTCTCTGTGTGGGGTATCGACATCATCGGCATGGTTAGGCCGTCTGCTTCAAACGGTCACAGGTTTATCCTAGTGGCGATAGATTACTTTATCAAATGGGTAGAAGCTGAGTCGTACAAAACCTTAACCGCGGTTCAAGTTGCTCATTTCATCAGGAAAAACATCATCTATCGATATGGGGTTCCGCAGGCATTTGTATCAGACAATGGGAATCATTTGAAAGGCCGGGTTCTGGAGCTCTTCGAAGAATTCAAGATCCAAATCCATCATTCAACGGTCTATCGCCCTCAAACGAATGGAGCAGTTGAAGCGGCCAACAAGAATGTCGAGACAATCATTAAAAAGTCCGTGGAATCCGCTAGGGACTGGCACGAGGGACTACCTTTAGCTCTTTGGGGTTATCGAACGTCGATCCGAACATCAACGGGGGCAACCTCCTATTCCTTGGTCTATGGGATGGAAGCAGTTCTCCCTATAGAGCTCGAGGTGCCATCTTTGAGGATCATGGTAGAATCAGAACTCTCGGAATTCGAATGGTTTAGTGGAAGATTTGTTGAACTCATGCTTTTTTATGAGAGGAGGCTCCGGGCCTTGTATCACGTTCAGGGGTATCAACGGAAAATTGCCCGGGCGTTCAACAAGGAGGTGAAGTCTAGGGCCTTGGTTGAAGGGGACATGGTCACAAAGGAGATTCGGGTGCCAATTTTCGACCCTCGCTGCAAATTCCAACCTAAGCATTCCGGACCTTACATCATCAAGACCATCCTTTCTGGGGGAGCGGCTCAGCTCATTGATCTCGACGGCAACGAGTTCAATACTCTGGTCAACCTAGATCAACTCAAACGCTACTATCCCTGAGAGAAGCTCGTTGGACCGAAAACCACAAGGGTGGGCGGTTCCAAGCAAAAATTAGAGCAAGTCTGGTAGACCAAAAACCTAAGAAGGCGGTTTAGGCAAAAATAAATAGGCATCAATCAAAGCTCGCTAGGCCAAAAACCCGAAGTGGCAGCACTAGGCAAAATTTAGAGCTTAAAAGGAGAGCTAAAATGCTCGAGCGAACTTTAGCCTGAACTACGTGCTGACCTGATTCCTTGAAAAGGGATACATAGGCAATCTCTCTGTGAGATTCGGTCACAATCAATCAACTTGATCCATGGTTTCCTATTACGAGGGATTAACTCAATGCTCGAAACGACGCGACGTTCAACACTTGAATCAAAAGGAGAGAACTCTTGAGCTTTCATTTTTATTTAAACTATAACTTCTATTACACAGGTTGAGCAGTCTTAAAAGATTTAAGCATAAAAATAGAATAAAGTGCTTGAGGCCTTAACAGGCTCACAGTTTATTCTAGATCATCAAGGTCCGTCAAGAGTCAATCATTGTTTTGCCTGCCTGCAATTTCTCTTCTTAGCCATACTTGATATTGGTGCATAAGCTCTATGCTGAAATCTGGGTCAGCTCCTTCGAGTTGCCTCAGACCCCAAATGCGCTCATACCCTACCAAATTCTGGGTGGTGAAAGTAGGGACTTGGAAGTCTTCAACCCCGGCTCGGTGAAACCCTTGGCTCATTCCTAACTGACGAAGGATGCGATCGGGAGTATAGAAGGTGAAAGCGGTCAATCCAGCTATCACCATTCTTTCGAAACCTGCAGAACTCAGCTCCATGTCCGGGATGTTCAGGGCTTCATGCCTCCAAGTGATTTCGTTTGGTAGCATTTCCTTCATAAACGTATACCATTGGTGCACGGACATCTCCGGGTAGATCAAGCCTAGCTGATGCATTCGACCGGGCAGATACGGCCAGGTTGCTTCCGGCGCTGTGAGCAATCCCAATTTGTCAGACAGCCAAAGCTGTATGAGTGGAAAAACAAGCAAGGAGTCATATAAAGCTTAAGAGGAAAGACAAGTGAGAAGCTTCGATATAGCCTTAGCTGAGAGATGAGGTAAAAATAGAACGTGCGAAAACCGAAAAAATGTGAGCTAAGTGAGAATTTACCTGCAGTAGGAGCAGACTACCGCCGAATACTTTTGTTTGGCCGGTAGAGACCAAATCCAAACCCATGAATGTCTCTGCCAGAACCAGTGGCACCACATTTCTTCGGGCACCCATTTGAGTAGCAACACTCACCAGCATGGGGTTGACTTGCCCATTCGAAAATACTAGTAAATAAGCGGCCAGCACGCTAATTACCAGAGCAAATCGACGTCGAACCTACAAGGATGTATCTACTATGTTCCCCTCTGGCCCATACCACTCCATTAGGCACATGATGTTGATCTGCCCTCCGGTTAGCAGACCTTCGGCTGCTCCCCTGGTGATGTCAAGACTTGACTGTAGGAGCTTTGGTATGTTTTTCCTGTAAGGTGGCACAACAATCACACTTAAAGCAACTCCCTGGAGGTACGCTTGGAATTCCTCCACGGTTGGGCACAGTTCGTTGACCCCAAACCTGAACACGTGAACCTCTGGGTCCTAGAATTGTAAGGCTGCCCTCAAAAGTTCGGGACGGACCATCACGTTTTGGAGAAAACGAAAGGCGGCCAGCCCGTGGGACCGGAATGACAACCAATCCCCAGCAACAAAGGCCGTTAACCAAGGACTAATCAAGACCGAAAGGTTATTTGCCATTCTGGTTTGTGTGAAAAATTTCAACTGTGGAAGGGATGCCTCTCATTTGCAGTGCTGGACTCTTTATAGCCAGGATGCGAAAAAAATCCTCTTTTCCCAAGGCAAATGTCCAAACAACATGGCATTTTCTCATTTAAAAGCAAGGGCATCTGCCGACTGCCCCTGAAGTACCTTGAGTGTTAACGGACAGTGATGAGGCTGGTTGGTCTTAAAGATCTAAAGTGGTCAAATAAAGGTGGCCTGGCATAGACCAACCATCGCGCGATGATCTCATTCCCTCGCGCGATTAAGTAGCATCCACTCCATAACATGATAGTCCCACTTTGTCGCGCGACGATCCAGTCTGCAATTTGACAGATTACACCAGCTACTGTCCAATTTTGGTCATTTTCGGTTCCAAGGGTTCTTTTACAGTTTTGAGGGTTCCAACAAGTCACTATGAGTATATATGACTGTAACCAAGCATCGGATTCAAGTGAGCACGTTTAACAAAGGTTTTGGACCCTTGGTGGCCCGTTCCAAGTTCAAATGGACGTTTCGTGAGGTCAAAATTCATTTCAAGGGTTTACACCCCATTTTCTCATACCGTACAGGTCAAGACAGCCTAATATGACTATATGGAGATGTCGGTTTCAGTACGGGACATAATAGAGTCATGTTTTCCGTCTCGTGTCCATTTTGTGTCCTTATAGCACTTTTGGGTCGAATTTGTATTTTAGGACGTATTTTCTTGGTTCCATTGACTCGTATAGGTCATTTCACACGTGCATAATCTTACGGAAGTGTCGGTTTTATCCAAATTAGAGTGTTTTGAGTTCCGGCTTATAAACGTCCGAAATTTCACTATATTTCCCTTCATCCTCGTACCCTGACTGTGTCCTATAGTACCTTCTTGTTTTTCTTCTGAACTGGATATAGTTGTACATAAGCGTGTGTCTGTGGATAGTCTCGGTACGTCATCAATGCAAGTACAATATTAGTGGTGATCCCTCATCTACTCTAATCTATTACAAGAGTGAATAAGCCGAAAATGCAAATTTTATAGCTAAACCATAATCTATCCATGTCAAAATAAAGAACGCTACTGAAGGTGCGGCACTTCGGCCAATCAAAGTCATCATGTCAACTGGGGCACACCCACCCATCAAGTCAAAAGGGCACGCAAGCCTCAACAACGTGTATCAAGTATCAGCTAAGGCGCTCCAGCCTTCAATCTATCTATGTGGGCACGCAGGCCCAAAAGCAAAAGTCAAAAGTGCAGAAAGTGAGATGAGGCTTCTTAGTAGCCCTCAGTCCTCCCCGAACTAGTCACCATCTCCATCGTCATCGTCGTCGTCTCTCTCTCTGGGATCCTGTCTAAAAGTAGGATCGTCCGCTGAGTCGTCAGAGCCACCGCTATCAGACGCGCCTGAAGGCCCAGATTAATCGTCGCGCGACAGATCCTTTTCGTCGCTCGATATACGCCTAGTTAGGGCTTGGATCTGAAAGGAACCCAGATCCGGCCCGTACCTGTTTTCTTCCATATAATCGATGGGGACGTTCTGAAACCGCTCACAGCAGTTTCAAACTCCCTCTAACTCTAATTTCTCTCTAACCCCTCTCCCAAAACTCTGATTTTGCTCCAAAACTAAGAAATCCACACGCATACCGACTCCTATGGCAGATCACGACGCCAATGGGGGCAGTGGGGATGTAGTTGATCGTCTGGAGGACGAGGGAGGACCAATGGAGGTTGAAACAGAGGATCAGCCGCCGGTGGAGGCTGTCGCAGGCACCAGTGCAGAGGTAACAGGCGACGGCGATGGCGAACGAGGCTGCATGCAGGAGGTTAGTGGTGGTGTCGAGCGTCGCGCAACGGAACCAGATCGTGGTGCAACGGAGGAGGTCGGGGCCGATGGATTTGTGGTCGAACAACTGGACCCGAGCGTGACCGTGAGTGGCTTAGTGGTAGCTGGTGGTAGTTCCTAGGGCACAGGCAATAAAGGTGCCGATGGTGATAGTGCCGGGCCGAGCGAAACTCCGCCGAGAGATCCGGCGAAGGGCAAAGGTGTGGCAGTTGAGGAAAGAGAGAGCAGTGAGGTTCCGCTTGCTTATAGAGAGGAGGATGTGCTCTTTCGGCCAGCGGCGACGTCGTCGGGCCATAGGCCGATCACAAGACAGGATCTCGCAGAGTTTCTGAGCGAGGAGAGACTAGCCTGGCTCCTCGAGGAGGATCCCATGATTGGGGCTGCCGTTTTGGAGGCTCGAAAGGAGCGAGAGCGGGAGATAGCTGCTTCAAAGGCCGCGGCGAGAGCCGAGAGGGAGAGGGCCGCCGAGGAGGAGGTTCTGAGAGATGTAGAGACCAAGGAGAGGGTCGGAGCAAAGGTCTACAATCCTAGGGTGACAGCGGTGTCAGAGGCAGATAGTTTGACTCGGGTTCCGTTTTCAGCAGAGGGGTACAAGCCACCCGCTCCTCATTTGTTCGTACCGTCTGGTTTTGCAGCATATAGGCCACGGCAGGCGGAGTACGACTCTGAGCTCGTTCTGAGAGTCCCCGATACCCATATTTCGAGCAGCTGGTCTGAGGTAAATTTCTAAAAATCCCCCATTTTCTTTGCGATTGCAAATTCAAATACAATGTTTATGCGCGAATACCGAAAGATGTATAGTGATCCTCGAAGTAGACTTGAATGGTGATACCATGGTTTCACGTTGAATGTCATGCATGAAACATAATAACTTGAACCAACCATCTGTTATCAAGCTGCTTTGATTACCTAGAACTTGAAAATGAAATTCTTGCATGTTGATATGTCTCTTGTTGCTTGTTTCCATGTCTGATGCAGGAGAGAGCGAGGCAAAGAGACATCCGAGGTTTTGGGGGCGCGTGTAGTTTTTTGGCGCTATACGAGGGTTTACCTGTTAGAGTGAGGCAGTTGGTGGATCAGGCAGGCTTCGGGGAGTTCATACAGACCCTTACTCCGGTCAGAAATGACCATGCTGTTTTGGTTGCACTTGCAGAGAGGTGGAGGGATACAACCAATACTTTTCACCTACCGCCCGGGGAGATGACAGTGACGCCCACTGACTTTGCGGTGATCACCGGCTTGAGAGTTGGGGGTGATCCTATCCCGTTCGACTTAGGCATTCAGGAGGATGAGGCAGCCCAAGAGTGGTTCTTGGGGGAAGTGCCCAAGGTTGAGGAGGGGATGGCGAGGTACAGGCAGTTCACCAGATCCCTCAAAAAGGAAGTGGCGACTCAGCAGGAGGCGGAGCAGATGGCCCGGGCGTACCTGCTGTACCTTTTTGGTGCTACCTTGTACCCAAATAGGCGTAGTAAGGTCCACCTATCGTACTTGCTTGCATTGAGAGATCTGAGGATGGCCTCACGCTTCGACTGGGGAGGAGCTGCACTTGGCGCAGCTTATGGTTTTATGGGGGACTCGTCAAGAACAGAGATGAGCACTGCTAGGTACTGGCGGATTTGGGAGGTATGATTTTAATAGAGTAAAGCACATTTCCAATGTACACTTATCCATTTGATTACATAACCTGTTCAAAAGTATTTCTGCGTGACGATTTGGTCTATTGTTAACCATGCAGCTTTGGGCTTACGAGGTTTTGAACATGTGCCGTCCGGTGATGAAGAGCCTAGACTTGGGGATCCTCCCGCGTGCTCATATCTGGAGCAAGAAGAACATGGGAGAGAAGAAAGGGAGAGGCGACTTGAATGGCTTCAGGATATACCTAGACGAACTCTGACCCTCATAGGTATAACATGAAACTTTGTAAAAATAGAAATATGCATCCTTTTCTATTGCGTCAATGCTGTCGCTGATCGATACTTGCATTATTCGCCTGTGCAGATCGAATGGAATCCCTGGAAAGTGGCAGAGCCGGAGCCTGAGTACCTGACTCGGAGAAGGATTGTTACAGCGAGCAGGGTGTTGTTTGAATCAGCTTTTGGTTGGCAGTGGTGCTTGGGTGACCGAGTGACATGCCAATCACTTGCCTGTGCAGGGTTCCAGATGCTCCGACCGCTTCCACCACGGGCCTTACACACAAGGGAGTACACTTTGGCTAAGTTGGAGGCCTTTACGCGGCCCGATACTAACTTGACACGCCACCTGCGTCCTGGCATGGACTATGCGACTTACCAGAGGAAGCGCCTGGTGGGGCCATTAAGAGTGCGAGAGTTCAGAGAGGTCCGGAGTCAAGCTCGTGGAGCCGCTGAGGAGAGAAGAGCCATTACAGGGAGACAGAGCAGTGGCGAGAGTCGCGCGAGGCAGGGTTCGAGCGGACCGGTGAGAGGTGGGCCACCAGAGTTGACATGGCAAATAGCAGTGGTAGACTCTCAAGGCAATCCAGCTGAGCTACACCTAGCCCCTGCCAGAGTTGAGCCTGCACCCGTTACCGTGTCGGTAAGATATTGTAGCCTTCATTACTTTACTTCCATAAAGTTTGAAACATTGCCCAATTGCTCACGTTCAAATTATTTTTGCAGGTGCCCAATGAGTGGGTGAACAAGGCTGTTCGGCGTATGCTCGCACTGGAGAACGTGGTAAGAAGGGCAGCAAGTGGCTTGCCATTGGACTTGTGCTATCCACCGCCGGCGGCTCAAAGATCTCAAGTATGCCTTTCAGAAGAAAAAAAAAACAATACATTCGATACTAAATATATGCACACTTGCCCGATACACAGTATGCTTTGATCGCTGTTGACTGGGAATTGAGCATACCTGCTTTCAAACATACAATATGTAGAATGTATACTAATGCACAAAAATTTACAATGTAGGCACAGGGATGGGCGACTCCTAGGAGCAAAAGCGCCAGAGACCCTCCACAAAATAAACTAGCAGCCAGAACTCCTGCTCCTCCATTCACTACCAGACCTTAGAAGCGGGGCTCACAGCCACCTGCTGCGAGTGAGGAGGCAGCCCGAGAGGCTGTGGCGCGCACAGAGGAGAGGTACCAACTGCAAATGCACCAAAGGCCCTCACAAGACCAGCCGGTCCGCAAAAAGCGACTGATCTTGCCCGAGGCCTCTGAGAAGGAGGACGAAGAGGAAGAAGAATAAGAGGGAGAAGACCCGTCTGATAGCAGCGGCTCTGACGACTCAGCAGACGATCCTGGTTTTAGACAGGATCCCAGAGAGAGAGACGACGACGATGACGATGGAGATGGTGACTAGTTCGGGGAGGACTGAGGGCTGCTAAGAAGCTTCATCTCACTTTCTGCACTTTTGACTTTTGCTTTTGGGGCTGCGTGCCCACGTAGATAGATTGAAGGCTGGAGCACCTTAGCTGATACTTGATACACGTTGTTGAGGCTTGCGTGCCCTTTTGACTTGATGGGCGGGTGTGCCCCAGTTGACATGATGACTTTGATTGGCCAAAGTGCCGCACTTTAGTAGCGTTCTTTATTTTAACATGGATAGATCATGGTTTAGCTATAAAATTTGCATTTTTGGCTTATTCACTCTTGTAATAGATTAGGGTAGATGAGGGATCACCACTAATACCGTACTTGCATTGATGACGTACCGAGACTGTCCACAGACACACGCTTATGTACAACTGTATCCAGTTCAGAAGAAAAACAAGAAGGTACTTTAGGACACAGTCAAGGTACGAGGATGAAGGGAAATATAGTGAAATTTCGGACGTTTATAAGCCGGAACTCAAAACACTCTAATTTGGATAAAACCGACACTTCCGTAAGATTATGCACGTGTGAAATGACCTATACGAGTCAATGGAACCAAGAAAATACGTCCTAAAATACAAATTCGACCCAAAAGTGCTATAAGGACACAAAACGGACACGAGACGAAAAACATGCCTCTATTATGTCCCGGACTGAAACCGACATCTCCATACAGTCATATTAGGCTGTCTTGACCTTGACAGTATGAGAAAATGGGGTGTAAACCCTTGAAATGAATTTTGACCTCCCGAAACGGCCATTTGAACTTGGAACGGGCCACCGAGGGTCCAAAACCTTTGTTAAACGTGCTCACTTGAATCCGATACTTGGCCACAGTCATATATACTCATAGTGACTTGTTGGAACCCTCAAAACTATAAAAGAACCCTTGGAACCGAAAATGACCAAAATTGGACAGTAGCTGGTATAATCTGTCAAATTGCAAACTGGATCGTCGCGCGACAAAGTGGGACTATCACGCGATGGTGTGGATGCTACTCAATCGCGCAAGGAAATGAGATCATCGCGCGATTGTTGGTCTGTGCCAGGTCACCTTTATTTGACCACTTTAGATCTTTAAGACCAACCAGCCTCGTCACTGTCCGTTAACACTCAGGGTACTTCAGGGGCAATCTGCAGATGCCCTTGCTTTTAAAGGAGAAAATGCCACGTTGTTTGGACATTTGCCTTGGGAAAAGAGGATTTTTTTCGCATCCTGGCTATAAAAAGTCCAGCATCCTGCAAATGAGAGGCATCCCTTCCACAGTTGAAATTTTTCACACAAACCAGAATGGCAAATAACCTTCCGGTCTTGATTAGTCCGTGGTTAATGGCCTTTGTTGCTGGGGATTGGTTGTCATTCCGGTCCCACGGGCTGGCCGCCCTTCGTTTTCTTCGAAACGTGATGGTCCGTCCCGAACTTTTGAGGGCAGCCTTACAATTCTGGGACCCAGAGGTTCACGTGTTCAGGTTTGGGGTCGACGAGCTGTGCCCAACCGTAGAGGAATTCCAAGCGTACCTCCAGGGAGTTGCTTCAAGTGTGATTGTCGTGCCACCTTACAGGAAAAACATACCAAAGCTCCTACAGTCAAGTCTTGACATCACCAGGGGAGCAGCCAAAGGTCTGCTAACCGGAGGGCAGATCAACATCATGCGCCTAATGGAGTGGTACGGGCCAGAGGGAAACATAGAAGATACAGCCTTGTAGGCTCGGCGTTGATTTGCTCGGTAATTAGCGTGCTGGCCACTTATTTACTGGTATCTCCGAATGGGCAAGTCAACCCTATGCTGGTGAGTGTTGCTACTCAAATGGGTGCCCGAAGAATTGTGGTGCCACTGGTTCTGGCAGAGACACTCATGGGTTTGGATTTGGTCTCTACCGGCCAAACAAATGCATTCGGCGGTAGTCCACTCCTACTGCAGGTAAATTCTCACTTAGCTCACCTTTTTCCGGTTTTCGCACATTCTATTTTTACCTCATCTCTCAGCTAAGGCTATGTCGAAGCTTCTCAGTTGTCTTTCCTCTCAAGCTTTATATGACTCCTTACTTGTTTTTCCACTCATGCAGCTCTGGCTATCTGACAAATTGGGATTGCTCATAGCGCCGGAAGCAACCTGGCCGTATCTGCCAGGTCGAATGCATCAGCTAGGCATGATCTACCCGGAGATATCCGTGCACCAATGGCATACGTTTATGAAATAAATGCTACCAAACAAAATCACTTGGAGGCATGAAGCCCTGAACATCCCGGACATGGAGTTGAGTTCTGCAGGTTTCGAAACAATGGTGATAGCTGGACTGACCGCTTTCACCTTCTATATTCCCGGTCGCAGCCTTCGTCAGTTAGGAATGAGCTAAGGGTTTCACCGAGCCGGGATCGAAGACTTCCAAGTCCCTACTTTCACCACCCAGAATTTGGTAGGGTATGAGCGCAATTGGGGTCTTATGCAACTTGGAGAAGCTGACCCAGATTTCAGCACAGAGTTTATGCACCGATATCAAGTATGGCTAAGAAGAGAAATTGCAAGCAGGCAAAACAATGACTGACTCTTGACGGACCTTGATGATCTAGAATAAACTGTGAGCTTGTTAAGGCCTCGAGCACTTTATTCTGTTTTTATGCTTAAATCTTTTAAGACTGCTCAACCTGTGTAATAGAAGTTATAGTTTAAATAAAAATGAAAGCTCAAGAGTTCTCTCCTTTTGATTCAAGTGTTGAACGCCACGTCGTTTCGAGCATTGAGTTAATCCCTGGTAATAGGAAATCATGGATCAAGTTGATTGATTGTGACCGAATCTCATAGAGAGATTGCCTATGTATCTCTTTTCAAGGAATCAGGTCAACACGTAGTTCAGGCTAAGGTTCGCTCGAGTATTTTAGCTCTCCTTTTAAGCTCTAAATTTTGCCTAGTGCTGCCACTTCGGGTTTTCGGCCTAGCGAGCTTTGATTGATGCCTATTTATTTTTGCCTAAACCGCCTTCTTAGGTTTTCAGTCTACCGGGCTTGCTCTAATTTTTGCTTGGAACCGCCCACCCTTGTGGTTTTCGGTCCAACGAGCTTCTCTCAGGGATAGTAGCGTTTGAGTTGATCCAGGTTAACCAGAGTATTGAACTCGTTGCCGTCGAGATCAATGAGCTGAGCCACTCCCCCAGAAAGGATGGTCTTGATGATGTAAGGTCCGGAACGCTTAGGTCGGAATTTGCAGCGAGGGTCGAAAATTGGCACCCGAATCTCCTTTGTGACCATGTCCCCTTCAACCAAGTCCCTAGACTTCACCTTCTTGTTGAATGCCCGGGCAATTTTCCGTTGATACCCCTGAACGTGATACAAGGCCCGGAGCCTCCTCTCATCAAAAAGCATGAGTTCAACAAATCTTCCACTGAGCCATTCGAATTCCGAGAGTTCTAATTCTACCATGATCCTCAAAGATGGCACCTCGAGCTCTATAGGGAGAATTGCTTCCATCCCATAGACCAAGGAATAGGGGGTTGCCCCCGTTGATGTTCGGATCGACGTTCGATAACCCCAAAGAGCTAAAGGTAGTCGCTCGTGCCAGTCCCTGGCAGATTCCGCGGACTTTTTAATGATTGTCTTGACATTCTTGTTGGCCGCTTCAACTGCTCCATTCGTTTGAGGGCGATAAACCGTTGAATGATCGATTTGGATCATGAATTCTTCGAAGAGCTCCAGAACCCGGCCTTTCAAATGATTCCCATTGTCTAATACAAATGCCTGCGGAACCCCACATCGATAGATGATGTTTTTCCTAATGAAATGAGCGACTTGAACCGTGGTTAAGGTTTTGTACGACTCAGCTTCTACCCATTTGGTAAAGTAATCTATAGCCACTAGGATAAACCTGTGACCGTTTGAAGCAGACGGCCTGACCATGCCGATAACGTTGATACCCCACACAGAGAAAGGCCAAGGCGAAGCCATGCCAAATAGGTTAGAGGGTGGAACATGCGTCAGATTAGCATGGATTTGGCACTTATGACATCGCCACACGTAATCCACACACTGAGATTCCATGGTGGACCAGAAGTAGCCTTGACATAAGATTTTCCTAGCGAGCATGACGCCGCTCATGTGAGGGCCACAGACCCCTTCGTGGATTTCCTCCATGATTCTGACAGCCTCGGTGCCGTCGACGCAGAGTTTGTGCATTCCACAATGAGATCTCCTATATAACTTCCCCCCACAAATGATGTACTAAGCAGCTATCCTTCGTAACGCAGTTTGATCCTTTTGAGAGGACTCGGCCGGATACAAGCCACTCTCGACGAAGTTCCATATGTCATGGTACCAGGGTAGGCCATCATCAACATCATCAATGGCGTTGACGTATTGATAAGGGGGGCAGTCCCGCTGTTCGATTCAGATAGGGTGAAGTTTGACTCCTAAAGGCAACTCGATCATGGAGGCCAAGGTCGCAAGGGCATCGGCAAAATGGTTCTTCAACTGGGGGATGTAAGTGAAAGCCACTTTGTTGAAACGAGGAATTAGCCCCTCCAAATCTTGATGGTAAGGTTTCAACCTCTCTTCGCGCACCTTCCAGTCCCCATTGGCTTGAGATACAACAAGATTAGAATCCCCGATGACTTTGAGCCTCTCAACACCAAGCGTGAGCGCAGCCTCCATACCTACAATACAGGCCTCATATTCATCTTGGTTGTTTGTAACATCGAAGTTAAGCTTGAATGCAAGCGGAATATGAGAACCGTCAGGGGTGACTAGCAGGACCCCGATCCTAAATCCTTTCTGATTGGCTGCTTCATCGAAGTAAAGAGTCCAAACATCTTCGACAACTGTTAGCACTTCCTCATCCGGGAACACGAAATCTACATCTTTCGGTCCATCCACAGAGTGATTAGCCAAAAATTCCGCAATGGCTTGCCCTTGCATCGACTTTCTCGTCACGTATTCGAGATCGAACTCTGCCAGGAGAAGCAACCAACGTGCTAACTTACTAGTGAGTGTCGGTTTCTCAAATAGATACTTGAGAGGATCCATTCGAGAAATCAACTTTACTAGGTAAGCCAGCATGTAGTGTCTCAACTTCTTAGAGGCCTAGACAAGGGCTCAGCACGTCTTTTCCAAGGCGGTGTAGCGCTCTTCAGACCCAACCATCCTCTTACTCAAGTAGTAAACGGCCTTCTCAACTCCCTTGTCCCCTTCTTGAGCTAGCACGCATCCCATGGATGTAGGGTTCACAAACAAGTATAAAATCAGGGCCTTCCCAGGTACTGGTGGCACCAAAACAGGCGGGTTCTGTAAATAGTTCTGAATTGACACAAAGGTCGCTTGGCATTTGTCTGACCATACGAATGGGGTATCCTCCTTGAGTAGACGAAATATCGGCTCGCAAATTAAGGTTAACTTGGCGATGAATCTACTGATGAACTGAACTTTTCCCAAAAAGCTCCGCACTCCCTTTTCAGTCTCTGGTGGCTTCATCTCAAGCACTGCTTTGATCTTTGATGGATCAACTTCAATCCCACGAGAAGTGATCATGAAATCGAGCATCTTGCTTACTGTGACCCCGAAAGTGCATTTCCGCGGATTAAGACGCATGCGGAACTTACGGAGCCTTTCGAAAAACTTCCTCAATACAGGAACATGTCCTTCCCGAGTTTTCGACTTAGCAATCATGTCATCAACATAGACCTCAACCTCCTTGTGCATCATGTCGTGCAAGATGGTCATAGCAGCTCTCTAGTAGGTAGGATCAGCATTCTTCAAACCAAACGGCATGACCAAATAGCAGTAAGTCCCCCATTCGGTGATGAAAGTCCTTTTCTCACGGTCCTTGGGTGCCATGAGGATCTGATTGTACCCTGAGAAACCGTCCATGAACGAAAGCAAAGTATGCCCCACAGTATTATCCACTAGTACATCGATGTGTGGCAAAGGAAAATCATCGTTGGGGTTTGCTCTGTTCAAGTCCCGGAAGTCAACACAGACACGAATCTTGCCATTTTTCTTGGGAACGGGAATGATGTTGGCCACCCAGGTGGGATACTGAGAGACCATGAGAAAGCCAGAGTCAATTTGCTTGGTGACCTCCTCCTTGATTTTCTGTACCCAGCCTGGCCGTATCCGTCTGAGCTTCTGCTTCGCTGGCTTAGCATCCGGTAGCAAAGGAATTCGATGCTCCACCATCTCAGGATCAATACCGAGCATGTCTTGATGAGACCATGCAAAGACATCGCTGAATTCAGTGAGCAGTCCTTTGAAACCACAATGCTCCTCTGGGGTTAACGTGGAGCTCACTTGAACCATCCGGGTATCGTTCTCATCTTTCAAATTTATAAGAAGTATTTCTTCTTTTATCGGCTGAGCATGTCTTTCATCTTCCCTTTCGATGAGGGCACGGATTTCCTTGGGAACATCCCCATCGAAATTTATCCCTTTATCGTCGGGGTCGACACAGTTTATATAAAGATCATTCAAGTAGTCAGAAGAGGATTCCTTCATTTCATAAGACCCTGCAGGGTCGCCAAGCACAAGGGAATCAAACTCGAAGTAAAAACTGTGACGTGGAAGGTCGAGAGGCACAAACTTCAACTCAGAGCTAGACTTAGACTCAAAAGACTCAACAGACTCAAAGACATCATCAATGCAAGTAAGGCGTGGTTTGAAAATGCAATTTTTGAGGCTACCCTTGGCTTCTACGATAAGAGATGTGGGGTTCTCGAGAGCGTCAGGCCCGAGCATGAGCACTTCGGCCTCTTTAGCTTCCTTGGCCAAGCCCACTTGGGAGAATCCAACTCCTTCAACGGAAAACAAGAAGATTGGCGAAGCTTTGGGGATGGCAAAATGGTGTTTCTGTCAATCTTTTTTTTGGTTTTCCAGTATAGTAGTCCCTAATGGATAAAATACCCGATCACCCGTACAACAGAAGCGTAATGAAAAAAAACACACGAAAGAGACACAAGATTACGTGGTTCCCCAAACTCGAGTACGTCCACAGAGAGAGAAGAACTTCCAATAATATTGAATGCGTACTATAAGATACAAAATACCCTACTCTAGCTCTAAAACTCTTGGGATTTTATCTCTCCCACATTCACCAATAATATTCTCTCTCTCTCTCTCTCTCTCTCTCTCTCTCTCTCTCTCTCTCTCTCAATATGCTCTCTCTCAATATGCTCTCTGCCATTTTTCACACACACAAACTACTTCACGGCACAACATCACTTTAAATACATGACACTAGCTCTAGCACAAAGAGACTCTTGAACTGCCAAGAAGAATCTGGATGCAGCACAACAAAGGCTTCTTGGAACCAATTAAACACCACAATTACTCCGTGCACAGCCGGCTTAAGCACTTCCAAAGAGCACAATAACTTAAGCCAATAAATGCATAACCAGCCAACCAACTATTTTCCTTTTCTTTTTCCAAACAGCATTAACACCACATGGGCAAAACCCAACAGTCCCTTCGGATGAGGCTTTGAGGGTAGTGTTTCTGGTTTTGCTCTGGCATTTGGTCTACGTTCTGGGCCTTTGCTTGCTCTGTTGTCTTGCTAGTTCTGGTTTGTTTAGTCTTTTTGGTGTCTTTGTTCGTCTTTCGAGGATTTTCAAGGACAATCCCTTGTCCCTCTTTTCTTTTATCTCAATAATGAAGCTTAATAACTTGCCCAAAAATGAAACCAGATATTAACCAGAACCAAACTTCCATCAGAACAATACTGAAAACTTGAACTGCAGAGATATACACAAGTATGCAGTGTACAGATAAAAGTCCTTATAGCAAGACATGATCTTCTGCTAATGTCATCATTCACAATTGAATCGAACTGGGAACAAATTTTCAAAGACAAAACCTTGCTAATCTACAACAAATAAGTGATTAGCAATACCAATCATGACTCAAAACATTTGAGAGATCGAAATAACCTAACTGAACTCTGCCAAACCTATGATCAAAAAAAATACTCTGCCAAACCTCAACAAATTGCTGGTCCTTCCGCCGCTCCACGCCATGAACATTGCATGTGTTCCCTCCAAAACGCAAGCGTGTTATCCTCCTTCCTCCTGCATCCTTGAAAGTTGGAACTCCCCATAGGTTCTTTCTGAAGACCCTGTTCTCGGACTCATCTGTCGTTCTTTCATGCAGGAATTGGAACCTGTGACCATAATAACTCGACATGTCCTCCCTCCTTTACTGCAAAAGACTTGATTAACACCCAGCACCTTCCTCCTTCTACTTTATCACCTTCTTTCATCACCAAGAAAAACCCATTAATTGTCACTATCAATATGCCTGAAATCAGGGGAAAAAAAAATCCTATTGTCACCCCAAAAATTACTATTGCCACTTCATTCCATTGCGGATGAGAATGACTATTCGTAAGGACATCCAAACTTGGAAATAGAAAGGATATTTCAATCTCAATTTCCCCAATTCTATTTCAACCTCAATTCAATTCCATTGTCAATTTCATTCCATCGAATCAAGCATAACCTATGGTTTGTTTCGAACTTCCCATGAGAAAATTACTCCGTGTGAAAAAGGGAAGTCAGGGAAGAAACGTTTTCCTTCCATTTCCCTTTTGATTTTCCTCAAAGTTAGAAACACAACTCTGTCCACGGCATGCTCTGTCGTCGGCCATTAGTCCTTCGATGAAGTCATGGATTTCCAGCAAAATATTATTGGATCTTTCCTCGTTGTGTTCTACTTGGAGTAGGAAACTCTTTGTTTGTTGAAGAAAGTTTTGTAATTACTTGGTGGTCACTCATTATTGTTCTATCAGCCCTCTATTTGTCGCGCATAGATATAGCTGACCAAGTCATTGCTGATAGTATATTTTATCCAACTGCCCAATGCTTGAAGATCTATCAGTGCGTCTCTACTGTTCTAGTCTCGGCGATGTACACGTCATCGCAGGGCCCAATTCCAACCTCAGTTTAAAGCACTTTGAGATTTCCCTAGCTGTGTGGTCCGACAAAAAGCATTGAGATCTCAGCTGTAAATATCTCATCTCATTCATATTTATAGGTGAAATGATTCCCGTGTCTATTAAGAATGCTCCTCTTCTTGCTCAGCTGGAGATTGGGGGATTATATAGTAATCGTCTCCTTTCTGACCTTGGTGGGCTTCTTTTAGTCCACCCTTGCCAATTAGAGGGGCTTGCAGATATTTAGGCTAGAGGTGACTAATTATGCGCTGACCCGTTTTCATGGAGGGCGCTCCGAAGATTTTCCTGATTTACGGAAAAGGATTTCACAAAGAAAGCCGATGATGGCAGCAGATATAAGCTGTTTTAGGCCGATGGACCCAAACTTTCCACTGCCTTCCAGACACCACCACAACCAGAATTTTTTGTATCAGTGCCTTGAGACGGTGGAATTAGTTGGCTTTTCTGGGCATCCAGCTGAGCTTGAGCTTGCCATATACTTGTTAGAGAATGCTGCTTTGCGCCTCCAAAGGATAACTATTGATCCTCAAACCCAGCATTTTGCCAGTGATGCTTTTCTTGCAGATAAAGTGCCAGCTGCTAGAGAAAGTGCGAAGCAACTGGAAACAAAACTACCTTCAGAGGCTATCCATAGCCCTAAACCCCAAACCTACTCCCTGTGGGGCTCATTGGGGAGAGAAACGAGACAACTAACTCAACTCAGCTTGGTTTCTCAGTTCTTGGCTTGGTTGTCAGAGGGCTTTTCGTAACACTCAGCTCCACCACATTGGGATTATCCATTTCTTGTTTCTTCCTTCTTGAACTGCTGTCGCCATCCATCCAGCTTAATGTATTTGCTAATCTGTTTCCTTCGCTTTCATTGCTGATTTGATTCTTACAAGTTCTCAACGAGCAATTTCCATTCTGATATCACTTCTGGTAACACTGGCTGTGATCATTTATCCTTGCCAAGTAATTGCACTGACAAAACAATGCCAGAGAATATTTATGCGATTCTGTTTTGAATTTCATATCAATTTGCTCCCTTGTTTTGAAGGCACCATTCCTTTATTTCCTTTTGCAAGTTCAGATTTGCGATGTCTGCTCTCATCAGGCTTCTCAGCCATAGATTTTGTATCTCTCTTATGTGTGTTTCCTCTTTATTACTAATTCGAGCCCACGCATTGAGGGATATTGGTTGATTTTGTTTTGGATTCATTGCTGTAAATGGTTGGACATAGCTTTGGATCAAAATACCTTGAAAACTACGTTGCTATGTCAAATTACCTTTGTTATGCCTTTATTCCGTTGATCATTCCTCCTCCCGTATGCTTTTGTTAGTGGTCTGATTTTTTCTGCTGTAAGAGTATATGAACATTTTTTGCTAGGTTACTTCGAGAGTATATGTGATTTCCTCATGTATGACTTGTTGTTTCTTTGTCCTGCCTATATATATTTTTGTGAATCACTGAATCCTCATATAAACCTTCTATCTGAGCTAAAATGCTCACCTGAAATTTTTTATTATTACATTAGATCCTTTCATATGACGATTCCTCACATGGTTTCTCATGTGACACAAAATGGGATCTATGGAGATTTTGTTTAACAATCCGAGTCATTCATTTTGTAGCCCTCGATGTATTTTTGCTCTTTGTAAAAAGTTAGGTTGATTGGTGATTGAGATAGTTGTTCGAGAGAACCATATTTGTCACCACAAGAGATGTGAATGGCAGGGCTCTGGCCGTTCATTTCTCTTCTTGAAAATATGGTTAAACCAAGTCAATCCCGATATCCATCGATTTAATTTTTAGCATGAGCAATTTACATGTCGATGGCTACAAATCGAATGGCTCGAAACCATTGAACGGAAACACAGTAGGTGCCATTTTAAGTCACATGAGGGATCATCATATGAGAGGATGTTGACTCATATTTTAACTTCGGGCAAATTCCACTTTGATCTCCTATGGTTTGCGACATATACGGATACACCCCCTATGGTTCAAAAGTGTGCACATAAACCTCTATGGTTTTTATAATATGCGGATAGATCTCCTGCCGTCATGTTTTCCATCCATATTAACGAACAAAATATTAAAAGACTAATATGCACTCATCCTTTCCCTTGATTCATCTTCTTTCTTAAATCTAACCAATCCATTTCTTACACCAAATATTGGATCCGAACCGTTGATATTATAGAGTTTGACGAGTACTACATCCATGCCAAAATTCAAGTTGATCAAAATATAAAGACCTCATGGTAGAATCGAATTTATTATGAAATTAAAATTTCAAATTTGAATTTACCAAGAATTACATTACTGGATTATTGATGCCTGACCTAGATGATTTTTTACAGAAATACTCTAGTCTTTATTTAATACATTATGAACGGTTCAGATTAGATTCTAGAAGTGTGTGAGATACATCTCCATTAATATGGATAGAAAATATGACGGCATGGGGTATATTCGCACATTTTCAAAATCACAGGGGGTTATGTGCACATTTTTGAACCATAGGGGGTGTATCCGCACATGTCTCAAACCACATGGGATAAAGTGGACTTTGCCCTTTTAACTTACCTACCTCCAAACTTGTATTAAGGGTGGGTTTGGCCAAAACCATTTGGGCAAGAACCTCAAGAGTTAGGGGTAGACTCAATGGACAAGAGGTCAAATTGAGGGAAAACCTACTTACAGCTTCAATTTGGTAAGTATTTACCTCATGGTTTATGTATAGTTTTCCCCTTCTCATAAGAGCTTTGGCTTGTGTGTTTATCATTAGTTTTAGGAAATAGAATAAAAACTGAGTACATGAGAAGGGGTAAAGTCCTAACTTATACTATGGTTTGTAGTCCTATGTAAGTGAAGGAGTTATTGTTTGGTAAACTACTAAACCCTAAACCCCCCACCCAACTCCAAAGGAAAAAAATAAAAAATAAAAAGAATGAAAGGCACCAATCTGGTGTTTCAAATTCAATCAGTTCCTATTACTTGCTGAGGGTTTTTTTTTCTTGTTATTTCAAGAATCTGTGTGTGCATTGCATTCTCTATTAATACAGTTGTATCTGGTTAATTCTTAACTCAAACCGGGACGTCTCGTTAAGAGTACACGGTAATTAATAATGTTACTGGCCGATGACTTAGTTATGCACTAACAGTATTTTGATACTGAAGCTGCATTAATTGAAGTGATACTACTACCGGACGGGTCAATTAGGTCTTGTTTCCTTCAAGTACACAAGGTGACCTTTATCTTGTTTGAAGAGAACGTACGTCCTTGGCAAATTAACCAGTTTTTTTCCCCAGTCGGTCGCCGGTAAACCAACTGAATGAATAACCAAAGGTTAGACAGGTATACAGCATACACATAAAAGTCCTAAAAGTCCTGAAAGTAACAAGACATGATCTTCTGCTAATGTCATCATTCAGAATTGAATTGAACTGGCCGGGAACAAATTTTCAAAGACAAAACCTTGCTAATCTACTACAAATGAGTGAGTAGCATTACCAATCATGACTCAAACATGTCTCTCTGAAGACCCTCATCTCCGACTCATCGATCTGTCATTGTTTGAAAGAGCTGGCCAGCCCTAATTTTGGTTGGACTTGCAGGTTTTTTTTTTTTTTTTTGTATCTTCTTTTTTTTTTTTACGGAATGAGAAGAGGAAGAAAGGAAGTAAAAAAAAAGAAGCAGCAGCAATAATTGGGTACCCAAAAATGCTTCTGATAGAAGAATTTCACGTTGGTTGTAAAGTTTTTACATCAAACTCTAGCTTAATGAAAACACGCCAACCACGAGACAAGCTTGTCTAGGTTTGAATAGACTTGAACGAGTATTTGCCAAGTTGAGTCTCGACGAGCTTGTCTAGGTTTGAATAGACTTGAACGAGTATTTGCCAAGTCGAGTCTTGATTTTTGGCTTAATTAGTTAACCAAACGGCCATAATGGGAACCAATTAAGGGGGAAGTCAGAAGAACCGTTATGCGTGTGTCACCCTCGTTTGACACCCCCTTGTAAGAAGAAAAACTCTAGGAATACAACTATGGATAACTCTGGACACAACTGCGTTCAGAACCGTCCAATATAAGTGGACCCATGTGCATTGAACGGCTTTGAATGCAGTTATGTCCGGATTTGTGCACATCTATCTTTTTCCTTTCCAATTACACGCACATTGATATATTTTCCCTTCTGTTTCCTTAACTGCAACAGGTATCAAGATACCCACATACTTGGAAGGCCCCCAGAAGGTACATTCTTGGTGAGTTCCCACAATTGGCATCATTCAAGTTGCAAAAGGATCCTCCAAATGCTCATCATCCTTAGCATCACCATAGCCACAGGTGTAAACTATCTTGTATATTTCCAAGAAAGAGAAAAGAAAGTACACAGACGAACGTATAAGCCTTCAGTTAGTATATACTATATACTATATCTTTTTACCTAAAGGGAAAAGAGCCATGCACTATCCTCCAGTCTAAACAAAATATTGGCCCGGCGGTGAATTGCTCAAAAACAGCCTTCCAAGTATTAGTCAGTCCACCAAGGCATCTCTTTCAGCTTAAAGCCCGATTCCCTGCAATTTGACCTGAGAATTGTCGACAAAAATGCTGCTAGCCTGGTGGAGATGTAAAAACCAAGCCACCTACACTCCCTGGTTAGCTGACTCCTGGCTGAATCATAGAGAAGAAGGACCAGTTCTTAGGTCCACCCTCCACTAGTACATTCTCATTGGACCACCAGTCGGAACCAATAGCAACATGCTCATCGGAGTCTCCTCCCCCATCTGGGTTTTCAAAGTTGAATTCGTTAACAGAACCAAGATATATGGACTGATGTTTCCGAAGTCGACGCCCACCCTCCCCATCGGCAGAAGCTTTCTCCACCTCATGACTACTAGGCACCTCGGTTGAATATCCATCCTCTACAGCAGCAACTTCTGCATTCTCCACAAGCGGAGACATAGCCCTGGCCATGGATTGCTCCTTTGCCAAGCATCTGAGAACATCTTCAGCTGTAATCTCAAAAGCCAAAACATTTTTTATTTTACAAAAGTATTTTGAAAAAAAAAAAAATCCAAAAAATGAGGTTTTTAGTATTTTCTTGGATATTTAAAAAAAAAATTGTGTAATACTCGTAATTTTTAATCTTTCCAATTCCTCTTATCGAGACAAACTAATAACACATAAGACTTTTGTACAAAATTAACAAACGCAAAAATATTAAAATTAAATAAAGATAAAATCAAAAAATTGTGATCTGATAAGGGGAAACACCCCTTTAAATAACCACTAAGAATCCAGAAATAATGCTTATTGATATCCGGTGGAGTTAATTTTTTACAAAGCCCCATAAAATATTATTTTGAAATTTATGGACATTTTTCTGGAACTTGGGCTGGGCCCCACAAAAAATGTAGTGAATGATATAATGGTTTAGTGTAGTGTACCTAGACTTATTGATTGCGATACTCCTATTGATTCCTCCATCCCAAAAAGTTAAACACTTTTGGACTGCGTGCCATTTTAGATTGTTTATGTAACGACCCGGTATTTTTAATAAATAATAATTACAAAAAAAAAATTATTTCGCTTGTTAGTTTATTTAATGCAAAAAAATTATTTATGTCGTCACACCAACTTTATTCCCGTAATCGATCGTGTGCGCACGTATCCGATGTGTATCTTTCTTTGTGTGCATGTGTTGATCCGGACCAAACCCCCAACCTTTTCCCATTTGTTATTTTTTCGGCAGAAGAGGAAACCAATTCCCCCATTTTACTCCTTATTTCCCTCTCCATGTGACAACACATATTTACCCATGAGTTATTATCCTTCCCCAAAAATCTAAACCCATTATATACTCCCATTTTCTTCATCCTATTTTCCCAGCTAACTCTCACCATTCCGGAGAGAGAGAGAGAGAGAGAGAGAGAGAGAGAGAGAGTGCAGCCATTCACATCTCCATCTTCTCCTTCCCCAGCCGTGTGCCTCCACTCCTACTACTCCAGCTACCTTCCGCCATCACCATCTCCTTCATTCCCATCACCACCGTACATCATCGTCTCCATCAATCGGGTCACCACAAACGAGCTCCACCGCCGCTCCGACCCGCCACTGAATCTCTCCATAAATCGTCTCGCCGGATGAGAGGTAGTCAGAACTCACCTCCCTAAATATATATTATGTTCCGTATTGATTATTTCGTATTTTGGTATGATGAGATTCGAACCCGACGACACCGGTCGAGCCCGGCCGAAATCCCCTGTTTTCCCGAAATGAAGCGGAGGTCACTGGAATTTGAAATGGGTTTTGGATAAATTATAGTTTAACCTATGAAGTTTGTCTAGTTTATAAATCTAACCCTTGAATATTAAAAGCTAATATTATAAGTCCCAAGTTAATTAGTTTCGGTTCGATCTTAGTTTAATCGCATGATTAATTCTATGGCATGATAAATTTTATTGCATGGTTGATTTTATCGCATTATTTGTTATTGTCATGAAATTAACAGTTCTTCGCCGGTTAACATGTTTCATAAAAATGTTGGATTGCGTGATATGTTGTTGTACTGATAGATTGGACGAATAGGTTTCCGGAGTTGGTTGCGATGTAGGGATTTATCACCTTAGACGTGAAAATAGGATTAATGGAAAAATGGAATAATGTGAAAGGTTGTGGGCTAAGCAGGACCTCGAGGGTAGCCTGACAGGACCTCGTGTTATCGGGGGTTTCCTGGTAGGACCTTGAGGGCAGCCTGAAAGACCCAGTGTAGCTAGGGTGGCCAAGCAGGACCTCAGGGGTAGCCTGGCAGGGCCTCAGGTATTGAGGGTAGCCTAGCAGGACCTTGAGGGTAGCCTGATGGACCTAGAATTTTGAGAGTAGGACCGGTAAAGTAGGTCAAGCGAAATTTTTAGTTAAGGGCTAGTAATTGAAATTGATCGTTTGTTGCTTAAATTGCCTTCTAATTTAACTATATTGTACATGCCTTTGTTTGTAAGTTATGGGTTCGGATGGGTTTTGGCTATTGAGCGTCATCGCTCGCGGTACTATGTTGCCCTGGTGACTCGAACGCCAGGTACTGAAGATGGAGCAGAAGTGTCGTACGATTCGATCGAGTTCAATTCTATTGAGGAAGAAGCTGAAAAACTTGGTTTCCGTGCGCGTAGTTGCTCTGATTAATTTAAGTCGACTTTATTTTGGAAGCTTCTTTATTTATTTGGAAAATGTAATATTTTGATTTATTCGAAATGGTTGTAATATAATGACATATGCTTATGAATTTCTTTGGTGAAAATAATTTGTTTTAAAATATTTTTAATGTCTCCGAATTTTCGGGGCGTTACAGTTTATATCTTTTTATTTATAAAGTTTTATGTGATTTTGAAAATTTTGTTTAATAGAATTAACTAAATATACTCCCTCGGTCACTTTTTAGGTGTCCCGCTTCGTAAGTCCAACTTATTAAGAAAATATCATTATTACACATTTCATATCAACTTTTACCTTTACTTTCCCTACTTACCCTCTATAAAAACATTATTCCATTTTTACTCACTAACTTTTTAAAATGGAATTTACTTTTAGGGGCAAAAATAGAAAATATACCAATTTTTACCCACTAACTTTACAAAATGGACACTTATTAAAGGACAGCCCAAAATGAAATACTGGACTTTAAAAAAGGGACGAATGGAGTATTAAACAAAATTCATAATGCATAATTTTTAGCATTTACATTGATATATCGTTTTTGCTAACCTCCGCCCACTAGGTGGAAGATAAGATATATACACATAATTTCAAACAAGTTTGGATATCAATGTATATCTCACAGATATTAATTTATTTTCACAAATATCAATACACCTTTTACATATTATCTTACACTTTTTTAGACGGACCTTAGAATAATCCTTAAAAGATATAGGCGATTAAAAATGGCATGTTATCCCAAAAGTGTTCAACTTTTTGGTACGGAGGGACTACTATTTTAATTTTTTTAAAAAAAAATAAAAGGGTAACGGGTCATCGGATTGCTTTTTGGGAGGACGGTTTTTTTTTTTTTTGGGTTGTACTTTTTTTTTTTTTTTTTTTTCATTTTTTGGTTTCATGTGACCGGCGGTTGCGGTTTGGCGGCCGACTCATCAACGCTTATTATTGCCAAATACTATTGTTCTTGTCTTTACCCCTAGGCCCTAGCTAGTTAGGATGATGTGGAAAAAATCTTAGTCGACCAAATTGCTTGTCTTCTATGAGATCGGAGGTTCGAATATCATGAAGGCCAAACATTTCGAACACCTTAGGCGTGTTTGATTGCAGATTTCGTTTTAAGGGATTCGTAATGAGGTGGGACTAGGATTGAGATTAAGAATGAGGTGAGATTATTAATGAGGGGATGAATCATTTATTTATGTTTGTTTTGCACAGGATTATGATTGTGATTGAAATTGAGAATGAGGTGAGATTACAAATAACATGTTTGTTTTGGCTAAGATTATGATTGAGATTGAGGTGGGTTTTTAAACTAGTTTTGCTCAATCCCATGGGGATGGGATTCGTAATAACACCCCTCCATGAGTTGACTAATCCCATCAGATGGGGGGATTGGTATTCCCATGGGATTTGTAATCCATGGGATAAAAATCCAACCAAACACACTTTTTGAACTACACTTCACTTTCAGAGTCCTATCCAAAGCTCCAATCACTTTTTGAACTACACTTCACTTGAGGGTTTGTTCATCCGTTAATTTCAGAACCTCAAAATTAGTTGAGATTCACGCAAACTACCTTGAACATCCAGTTTAAAATTTTTAAAAATATGCTTCCCATATTTTCTAGGGTCCCTATCCTGAATGAGTGTATTATTCTTATTAATCTTTGCCAAATTAAGTAATGGAGGCCGGCCACATATTTTCGAGCTCGTTTCTACTGTATTTACTTAATTTATTCATACATAATCTAACCATTTGTTTAATAGTGCCGCAGTTTGAAGGAATATGTTAGATATTTTGGCACTTTCCGGGGTTGTTCAAAACCTACATTAGTGTCTTTATTATTTCGACTCCATTTGATTGTAATGGGTAGGATAATTAGGGGTAGTTTCTCGCACGATGCTCCTCCCATTATCTGTGCCAAATTGACCACTACAGAATCGAGCCAATTGCGTGAAAGGTAAAAAACATTGCACAACACATTATGCATATTATTTCCAAGATTAGAATTTTTATTCATGCACGTTTTTCTTTCACTCTCGGAAAATCTGCTTACCATATTTATATATATAATCATCGTTATGAGATTTTTCTTTGGAGTATAAAAAATAAAAATCGCACGTTTACCGCTCTGGAAATTCGGTGAGATTTTGGTTTCCATATTTGCATCATTAAAAGTTTGTTATATAATGGTGTGGACGACACTTTTTAAAAAAAGAAGAAGAGTTTGTTTTTACATGTGAAGGAAAGAGAGGAGTGCCCCACGGTTGTTTTTGTATTGTTTCTCTCGGCAGAGGCGAGAGTATTTTGGTTATAAAAGAAAAAAAGAAGGGTTGAACGTTCTCGTTTTTGGTTACAGGCGAGTTAATGGTTTTCTGGCAGCCCACGTTCTTTTTCGTCGTTCTTCTTCGTTGAACGTTTGGTTTGGTTTTCGGGTCACATTTACATCATATCATTCATCCATTCTCTGTTCGTGATTTTTGGTGCCGTTTGCTGCTGTGGCCGAATCTTTTGGAGATTGATTCGGAGCCAGTTGAATCTGGAGATCGGGCGTGAAGTCTGTGGTGCATCTATTGGATCTTGAAGAAACTCTGGGAGCATCGGAGATTGGCGAGAATAGGTAAAGGCTTAGGTAAGGTTTTTACTATTTCGCAATCTGTACTTCTTTTCGATTAATAGAATAAAGCAGTAGTATTAGGCCGTGGTTTTGGCTTAGGGTTATTTAGGACCCTAAGTTTTTCCACGTAAATCGTGCGTATCCTGTCTCAATTTTTATTCTACTGCACTACTTGATTTTTGGTTTGGATTAATCGAAATAATCAACCCGTTCATCTTTATTAATTTTTAAATCTGAAAATTGGTATAATTTTATTAAAACTCCTATTCACCCCCCTCTAGGAGTAGATTAAACGCTTCCGCATAATTTCAATTGGTATCAGAGCGGGTTGCTCTGTTTTGGTTTAACCACCTGAGCTTATATTCTGGTTATAATGGACATGAATGCACCACGAGAGGGAGCCTCAAACTCGAGGCCACCTTTTTTCGACGGTAATGATTATTCGTATTGGAAAGCCCGTATGACCACACATTTGAGTTCACTAGGAATTAAGGTTTGGAGATCTGTTAGGTATGGCTATGAGGCCCCAACTATAGAAGACACTGAGACTAAACAGATAAGAGCTAAGGAGGACACTGAGTGGAATTCTGCTGACAATGTTAATTTTGAGGCAAACTCTAAAGCTTTAGGAGCCATTTATGGTGCATTAAATAAAACTGAGTTTAGTCGTATATCTGCATGCACCACTGCAAAAGAAGCTTGGGATATTCTCCGAGTCACCCATGAGGGTACTAAGACCGTCAAAACTTCAAAACTCCAAATGCTTACGATACGTTTTGAAGAATTAAGAATGCAGGAAGACGAGACTTTTGATAGTTTTATCACTACGCTTAGCGAAATCGTTAATTCCTTCCATGCATTAGGAGAACCTATCCCAAATCTTAAAATTTGTCGAAAAGTGCTTAGGTCTCTTCCTGAGAGGTTTAGGGCTAAGGTAGTTGCGATAGAAGAAAGTGATAAAGTTGATGATATTCTTTTTGAGGAACTTGTAGGAAAACTTCAAACATTTGAATTGAATCATCTTTCGAAGAAACCTACATTAAAGCCTAATAAAAGCATTGCTTTTAAATCATCTAGAGAAGAATCCTTTGTGACACAAGAGAGTGATGATGACCTTGATAAAGAAGAACTTGCTTTCTTTGCTAAGAAATTCAGTAAATTTGTTAAATTCCGTAAGAATAATGAATCTAGAAATTTTCCTTCACTAACTAGTGAAGGTAAGAATTTTAATTTTGGGGATAATGAAAAGAAATCTTTTATTGATAAATCCAAAAAATCCCAAGGTATACAATGTCACGAGTGTCACGGTTTTGGGCATGTTCAGGCAGAGTGTGCAAACACTCTTAAAAAGAAAGTGGCCAAGGGATATAAGGCTACGTGGGATGACGATAGTGATGAGAGTAGTGATGGGGGTTTTGAAGCTTCTAGATATTCTGTGCTTGTTGCCAACATTAAGTCCCCCACGTCCCCCAAATCGGTTGAACTTTCTACAAATCTTAGTGATAATAGTAAGTATGTCTCGTCCGATGATGATTGTGAGAATAGTGATGATGATATAGATTCTATTCATGAGGCCTATAATCAATTGTTTAAAGAGGGTGTCAAATTGAAAAAGAAAGAGAAAGAACTCATGAGTGTCATCGAGAAAATTAGTGGTGAAAGGAATAAACTTAGAGATGACAATGAATATAAGAACATTGAGCTTGAAAAAGTAAAAACCTATAATGCTAATCTCGCAGACAAGTTTGCCAAGATTGAAAGAGAGCGTGTGGATGCCTTGAAGGCCCTTGAAGGGTCTAAGGATAGGATTTTTGAATTGGAGCGTGACCTTGGGGAGGCCACTGAGGCCATAAAGCGTAATGAGTGTGGCGCAACTCGTATTGCCGAGATGACACGTACGTTTAGAAATAGAAGTGGCTTAGGGTTCGTTGATCCACCTTCACTCACTCCTAAGGCTAACGAGTTCACAAGAAGGAAATCAAGTTTGTGAAATCTGAAATTGCAAAGAATGAGGTTGTGAGCAATAAACCCGAATCTTCTATTAAACCTCCCACCATCATTAAGAATGTTTACAAAAGTAATCATGCTCCTGAAAAGAAAAATCTTTTTATTTGTCACTACTGTGGTGGTCAAGGTCACATTCGACCTTTTTGTTATACACTTAGAAGGGACAATCAGAGAACAAAGGGGAAACTGTTTGTAGCCCCAGTTAATAAAAGTGTTCAGTATGGTCAACCCAATGTGGGAAGATCTCAAGTTGTGTGTCAATCTCCTACAAACTTTAAGAATGAGAATTTTCAAAATAAATTGAGTCAATTGGCGAATCAAACTTCTCACCTCATCGAGGAAATAAAAAAGTTGTCAAATTTGGCTAATAATAATGAAAAGATTGATAGAATTGTTGAAAGAGGTACTACACATGATCACACCTCGCAGGTGAACATCAAACCGAAGCAAATATGGCAGAGAGTCAATGTAACAAATAAAAAGCCCTCATAAAAAGATAAATTTAGTTGCAAACACTGAATGTTTGACCGACCATCTTTTACATACCGGCTTTGCGAAAGGGGGAGTAGACCGAACTTTATTTCTGAAGAAAATTAAGAGCTACCTTTTGATCCCTCAAATATATGTTATTGTGTTCGGATCCACAAATGAATGGCATGAGAAATACTTTGGGGCACAAATATTCCATAAGTTTCAAATGGTTACAACGGATATTTTCTCTAAGCCTTTAGATTCTCTTACGTTTGAGTACCTTAGGAAATCTCTTGGTTTAAGTTCTCTATATTAGATTGTGTGTGGGGTCACATGTCATCTCATACGCTTGCTTTGAATGTTTTTAATTTCGAGTTGTCATGTGTTGTTATGTACTTAGTAGTATTTTTTTTGGTGTATTGTTTTGAGTCAAAGTTTTTTTTATTTATAATCGTGTGCGTGCTTGCAATATTTTTGTGTGCTTGGGAATCATGGGCTATCTTGATATCAATTTCACATATGCTTATGCCTTTGAGAGTAATGTATCGAATCAAATTTTTTCGATCATATCAATCTGTTACATAGTGATGTTGTTCTCTGTTTGGGTATTAGAATTCCATGCTCATGTTTCTATGCACACAATCTCACTTGGAGCTAGTAAACTTACATTGTTTAAGTGGTCTCTATTGAGTCTCAATTGAGTTTATCTTGACTAATCACTTTGATTGACCACATGTTCGTTGTTTACCTAGGGATGCTTTCCCTCATTTGACTCCTTATGAGATGGGCTGCCTATGGATTGGTGTGTAATGCACCTCTAAGGTTTGGAAAAATCAAATTGAGACTTTCTTTTATTTCTTGTCTATTGTTTGAAAAAAAAAAAAAAAAACAATACCCTTCTTACAAAAAAAAAGGAAGCAAAAAATCAAAAATAAAGGGGGAGTTTATTTACATTGGTCTCTTCGTCTTAGAGGTTATAGCTGCCTGGTCCTTTGCCTCACAAGGCTAGGTGTAAGTCGCTAATCTCGAGTCTAAAACAACCGATGAGGTTTGTGCTTAAGTTTCTAGGTCCGAGCGTTTCTGGTTTGACTTCCTTGTGATAGTCTTGTTTAAACCTTTCTTGAGATAAGATTATAGCGCCCACTTAATCCTTGATAAGTTTTCTTGCTCCTCTTGCACGGCATTTACGCTTCACATTCATAGGCTTGAGCATGGTATTCTGTCCATTCTTTGATTTGCATCATTTTGGTTCATGAGTTGGTATGGTCTTAAATTTCCATTCGATGCATTTCTCTTGTAGCCATCTTGCCTATGTGATTCTTGTTATTGCATATCGTATGGTTCTCTCGTATGCTTTCAGGTTGCATGTGTCTCACTTGGCTATTTACTTATTCGCTTTGTTTTTCCGTGACAAAAAGGGGGAGAGTTTTTATGGTCATGGGTTGGGGTGTAATGGAGAGTGATATGTGTCGTTGAGTCTTGCATAAAGATAGAGAATTTTTGAGTGCTTTGTTCATTTGGGGAGATACTTATAAGGAGAGATTTATTTTATTGATGAATCGCTGGTTGAGTTTTCATGATTTTGGATATAATATTGCTTTGTCGTTTATTGTTAAATTATGTTGACCCATTCTACTTTTCGTAACATATATTTTGTCTCATAGTTTTTGTTGAGCTATCTTTGCAGGCATTGGAAGTACAACTCAAGCTTCATTGGATAGACCTAGTTTAGGCTAGTGTTTCTCTCTTTAAGTTGTATTTTTTTGTTGTGTTTTAGTGAAGTTGGTTTTGTCCCGGAAATGCCAAAGGGGGAGATTGTTAGATATTTTGGCACTTTCCGGGGTTGTTCAAAACCTACATTAGTGTCTTTATTATTTCGACTCCATTTGATTGTAATGGGTAGGATAATTAGGGGTAGTTTCTCGCACGATGCTTCTCCCATTATCTGTGCCAAATTGACTGCTACAGAATCGAGCCAATTGCGTGAAAGGTAAAAAACATTGCACAACACATCATGCATATTATTTCCAAGATTAGAAATTTTATTCATGCACGTTTTTCTTTCACTCTCGGAAAATCTGCTTACCATATTTATATGTATAATTATCATTACGAGATTTTTCTTTGGAGTATAAAAAATAAAAATCGCACGTTTGCCGCTCCGGAAATTCTGTGAGATTTTGGTTTCCATATTTGCATCATTAAGAGTTTGTTTTTATAGTGGTGTGGACGACACTTTTTAAAAAAAGAAGAAGAGTTTGTTTTTACATGTGAAGGAAAGAGAGGAGTGCCCCACGGTTGTTTTTGTATTGTTTCTCTCGGCAGAGGCGAGAGTATTTTGGTTACAAAAGAAAAAAAGAAGGGTTGCACGTTCTCGTTTTTGGTTACAGGCGAGTTAATGGTTTTCTGGCAGCCCACGTTCTTTTTCGTCGTTCTTCTTCGTTGAACGTTTGGTTTGGTTTTCGGGTCACATTTACATCATATCATTCATCCATTCTCTGTTCGTGATTTTTGGTGCCGTTTGCTGCTGTGGCCGAATCTTTTGGAGATTGATTCGGAGCCAGTTGAATCTGGAGATCGGGCGTGAAGTCTGTGGTGCATCTATTGGATCTTGAAGAAGCTCTGGGAGCATCGGAGATTGGCGAGAATAGGTAAAGGCTTGGGTAAGGTTTTTACTATTTCGCAATCTGTACTTCTTTTCGATTAATAGAATAAAGCAGTAGTATTAGGCCGTGGTTTTGGCTTAGGGTTATTTAGGACCCTAAGTTTTTCCACGTAAATCGTGCGTATCGTGTCTCAATTTTTATTCTACTGCACTACTTGATTTTTGGTTTGGATTAATCGAAAAAATCAACCCGTTCATCTTTATTAATTTTTAAATCTGAAAATTGGTATAATTTTATTAAAACTCCTATTCACCCCCCTCTAGGAGTAGATTAAACGCTTCCGCATAATTTCAGAATATCTTTCAGACAATGCTCCTCTCAGTTCTTTTCTTTCTCTTAGAAATGCCACCGTCGACAAACTGCTCCTTCCAGAGAAAAAGAGTGGAATGGTCAACTTGTGTCATCCCTCTTTCCCTTTGATATTGCATCTCTATCTTGTCCATACCTCTATCCCAATTTGGCTTTGAAGACAGATTCAACCGGGGATTCACAAAAAATGGAGACTTCTCTGTTAATTCTGCTTACTCCGTACTCCTAGCAATTAAATCCCACCATCACCACTCCAACTTACCACATTTGGTACATGGTTTTTGGCCTAATCTCACCTGGAACTACATTTGGTCACTTCATATCCCCCACAAGATCCACTTTTTCCTATGGCAATTAAGCCATGAATGTTTGTCAGTAGGGGACCTCTTAGTCAGCAGAGGTTGGCAAGGGGCTTCTGTTTGCACTCTTTGCAAACATCACTCAGAGAGCCTTGCCCATCTGTTCCTCCAATGTGACTTTGTAAGACCTATTTGGTTTGGATCAAATCTGGGAATTCTCATTCCTTCAACTCGAAATCACTCTATTTCATTTCGGATAGGCTGGTTACACCATATGGGCCACATTATGTCACTTCACTGTAGGAGTTTTTCTCAAAAATTTCGTGTATTCTTTGGTGTATTTGGCTGCCAAGGAACAAGACTGTTTTTGAGTCTATTTTCCCATTCCCCTCTCAAATTCTCACTCATGCAAACCACCTCACTCAATCCATCAACCAAGCTTTTGCATCTTTGAAACCTTCCATATCTCTATCTCAACCCCCCTTCTTTAGAGAGCTTTCCCCTAGAACTTCTAATCCTTCCCATTCTAAAATGCATGCTTTTCATGTTACTCCATGCTTATGCAATTGTGATGATCCAGTTTTGGATATTTTTTGTGCCCATGCTTATAATATGCAACGCATCAAATTTGGTGTGGGTATATTTTTAAGGTTCAGTCCAGGACTGTGGGCTCTATTTTTAGAAGCTATTCCTCTCCAAAAGATTGAGCCTCAATTCTCCCTTTAATTGAGGCAGTAAGTTGGGCTTTAAATAGAAACATGTTACATATTCACATCCATACTAATGATTCTTCTCTTTTTTACCAGTTGAAAAGCATTAAGGAGTTTCCAGCAATTGCAGTGCTTCCTTGTGCAGATTGTTCATTTCTGCAGCTTATCTCTATGTGACCATAGCAGATTACATCAAGCATATCTTTTGGCTAACTTTGTGGCATCTTCCAAGATCCATTTAGAAGTGGACACTTCTTATCCTTTTGATACCGGATGAGATAGATATCGTTCTTTTTGCTTTGGAAGATTGCAACTTTTGATATGCTTGTTGTATTTTTTTTTATTTTGTTTCTTTGAGCCTTGTGCTTTGGATTGTATTGAACTATGGGATGTAATGACTCTTTTATCTATGAAATTCTTCTTTTTTGTCAAAAAAAAAAATAGTGCCGCAAACCCAACAACATACATGGTCCAATCACTAGAGAAGCCTTTGGAAGGGTGAGTCATAGGTTTAGTTTGAGTCCAGTTGCCCCCCCCCCCCCCCCCCCCCCCCCCCCCCCCCCCCCCCGCCCCAAATATTGTATACATCAGTGGAATTAACAGGGGCTTGCAGTAGATTTTATTTCATGTTACGTCAATATTTTTAAGATTACTTGTTTGTCTCGACAAGAGCAACTGAAAAAGTATAAATCTAAGGACCGAACTTAAAAATTCATATAAGACGATATTTAAAGGCACTTAAAACGGGATTTTTCAAACTTTTTTTCGCCGCTTTTGATAATAACTTTTCACTTTTTAGATTTCGTATGTGAAAAGAACGACTAATTCAAAAACATTGAGGCAAATACAAAAAATAAAGAACAAATGGAAAAAAAAAATAGTGAAAATACTATTTGAAAATTCTTGTGATAAGACTGAGGAGAAAATTAATCGATGTGCGCGTAAACTAGTGTTCGGCTACGAAAATGGCTAAAGGACTGAGCGTGCGGGCGTGCCAAGACTTGTCGCGTCTAACGTAAGGACTGGGCGTCCCTTTTCTGACTTTGAGTCTGTGAGGGCGATAGTGCTGCAAACCTAAGGGCTAGATTGCAGTGATGGTTCGTGGTTTTGTCTCTACGAGCGAGGACTTAATAATTTCCTAACCGTGTAGGAAAAGAAGTAGCAACGTAGAATAACTTTGATATATCGTAATAACAAAGTTGGGGTATAAGAGAGATATGAATAATTTTATTACGTCGTAGTAATAAAATTGGGATACAAGAGAGATAGAAACCCGAACTACTTGGAGAAGTAATTGAGTGAAGGTGAGAAAATGAGATAATTGCTTCGCTGGGAAGGCTTTGGTTTTTTAAGCGTTGAGCTTGATTGGTGTGTGGACCCCTTTTTCCTTCTTGTCTTCTAGTATTTATAGGCCACAGCATTGCATGCAAAGCAGATGTGTTGGCCTTCTCTTATGATGACACATGTCCCATGTAACTCCTCCATTCGTGCACTTCATGGGATAATGGGCAGTTATTAGAAGTTAACAAGATCATGGGTAATTAGTGCACTGGTCCAGATCTGGGCCGAGCTTCCCGCCTTCACCGTGAGCTGACATGTGTCTCGAGTTAGCTCCAGATGTTGCCACGTGTCCCAAGTAACTACCCACTAACAGATTTTAGTGAGATCATGGGTGGTTATTGGAAGTAAATATCAATTACCCATGTGTTTTCTTTCACTATGAGCCGTTGCAAGGGTTGAAAACGGCCAATCCAAATAATGGGTCCTATTTTCTCTCCTTCTTTTGTGGGTTACAAAAACCACCAGCCATTTTGACTCGGTCAAATGGCTTATTGTTAGGCAACAATATCTATTTTTCCTCCACTTTTCATGGGCCACTTGGGTAATGGGCCATCTAATTAAATTAAATGGCCTTCTAACATTTTTAACCTACAAAAATACTTCTCGAATTTAACTAAGTCATGGGCCGGCTGAATTCTTTTTGTAAATGGGCCCATTACTCTTCAATCTTGAGCCCAAATTCAACTAAAATTACTTGGGCCTAGTCAGCATGGGTTTGGCCCAAGAATTTTGATCCAATACATCTCTATTTTTTGGCCCAATTTAATTAAAAGATAATTAAATGGCCTTCCAACGCTTGCCCAGGACTGGGTGCCAAAAACGGGTGTAAACAATGCCCCTCATGCCTTGATCTTGTTCAAGATCTAGGCTTGTAAATTAGGACAAAGTACAGTTTTTGGCATAACCAAACGAGTCCTTATTGCCAGATTTAAAAATAATCAGGCTTGTTTGGCCTAAGAATTTCAAGTTCAAATATTCTAAACTCAAAAGGATAATCAGGCCTTAATTAGGCCTAACAACTTTTCGAATTCCCGAGCATGTCTCTTAATTGGGTTTTAGGCTCCCACTTTGAATTAAACTCTATCAATTCCCAAGATAAAAACCCCACCGAGGAGTACTATCATCGGCATCAGTTGACAGCCTTTTGGGCTTAGGGGACACATGTCATCCCCCCAGGCCTTACATTAGCCTCCATGCAGCTTTTGAAGCCGCCAGGACTCTCTCTTGTGTCAATCAAGAGCCCCCTCTTTTCGCTTGCCAATTAAATCTCCAGTGTGAAGAGTAATAAGTGCAACGGCGTTTTTGATTCCTGCACCGTGCATCATAAAACCCACCTCTTGTAACCTTATTCCCTCTTTACCTTCTCTCTGTCTTCTTCCTCCTTCCTCGAGAGAAACCTAGAAAAGAAAACCCTAAACCTTCGTAGTTTCTGTCTCTGCTCTCGATCCTTCACAGAGATGGCTACCCATAAAGCCCACACGCCTCCTCCAAACCCTAATAGCTTATCCGTACAGATTTGCAAGATACTGGCTGACGAACACATCGCGATCACCAATGATGTTTTGGTGATTGCGAACGCTGATCGAGTAGGATTAGGGCCTACGTTTCAGCTTGGGTTCCCTCCTCAACTCTCCTCGATGTACCCCCTGGTGGAAGAAGCCCTTCCTTTCGAGTCGCCAAGCCTTGACTGGAGTCGCTTTACTACAGAAATACCCAACAGACTTTGGCATAGACCTGACGCCAAGTACATTGAGTGGCTTGATCGAGTAATGGAGGCTAAAGGAGATCTGTGGAGGCAGATTGGAATCAGAGACGCCATTCTTCTCAGTTGGTCTCTGATCGACATGGATAAAAATCTCTTCCTCGCAGCATCACAGTTCTGGTCAGTCACCACGAACTCATTCCATTTCAAGGTTGGTCTCATGAGCCCCACCCTTCAAGACCTGGCCTTTCTGACGGGCCTCCGTCCCCATGGCATTGAGGCCAACTACTTTTTATCCCAAAAAACCCCTTATTTTGAGTACAAAGAGCCCCTGTCTTTTTCTCCTTTCATAAATCATTATGCCCGAAAAGGTCCAGTCGAAGACACTGAGCATGTGGCTTTTCTCCTGTACTGGCTAAACAAGTTCATTTTTTGTGTTTCTGCGAATAGAGTAACCAAGGACTTCATTGATTTGGCCTGTGCCCTAGCTTCTGGGCAGAAACTGGCACTAGGCCCTTTGGTCCTGGCTCATCTTTACCGAGGTATGAAAGAGTTAGTCAGTAACAAGTTTGTGTTCGCCCCTGGTCCACTGTGGATCATTACCCTCTGGCTATGGTCCTACTTTCCCAAACTTGCTCCGCCCATGAACAAGAAATCAGAGAATACTTGCTATGGCCTTCATTATATTGACACCCGTGGCCCCCGATTTGCATTTGGCGTTTATTTCAAATTTTTCTACCACGAGCTTATGAGTATGGGAAAGAATTGGATGCCATTTGTAAGGGATACCGTACCTTGGTGGCTGAAACGAGGTGCCTCAGACCCAGGAGATGATTACGACGATCATATGGAGGTCTGGACCAGCTTCTTGATCTCCAGGGACCTTATGTACGGGATGGCTTTTACCCCTACCAACTACAAGTGCGGAGTGGAGTACTACAATGCAGCTCAATTTGCCAGGCAATTCGGCTTGTGCCAGCTTACCCCTGTGCCCCCATACCAGTCCTTGAATGAGGACTTCACTGACAAGCCGTGATCCAGCCGAGGGATTTGGAAAGAGTCAGAAATGTCCTCCCTGAAGCTAGGAAGACCTTGCCTTTCACTCCTACGTGGAACGTACTGACAAGGGAGCGAAATTTGACAGCTGGTGGGGAAGCTATACGAAGCTGCATTTTTCTGCCCCATATCTAGACATTCTTACCAATGTTCTGCCTCACCCAACCGGCGCACCCGAACCTGGCGTAACCGTTCCTTTGCAACAAGCTCATCCTTCCCTAGCCTCTAGCGTCAAAAGAAAAGGTAATATAAGGAGGCTTACTTATGCTTTAATTTCCCTAATTCTTCACAGATCTGGACTGATTTCTCTTCTTGTTGACAGGCTCAGAAGATGATCCGAAGGAAGTCTCTGCAAATCCTCCTGCTCAAAAGCCAAAAAGGGTGAAGACCACAGCCAAGAGGCAATGACCAAAGGTATGAACTCTTTTAGTCCTCTGCTTGGTCCTTCAGGATAAGGTAATTATGCCTTATTTTCTCTGTAGGTTTCCGAGACAGTAGTTGCTGGAAGAACACGGAGTAGTGCTAAGACAAGCTCTCCCGAAACCGATCCTTTGGGAAAGGTCTGGGCTCTCCTCAGCTCTTCTACCTACACTCTATTTGAATGTTCTACTAATTTTCCTTCCTACAGGCCACCTCCAAAGGCGAAGAAGAGCAGGCAGAATCGGCCCCTTCAAAGCAAAAGAAATTGAGAAAGAAAATTTCAACGCCAACCGATTCTGAGAACACCGTGTCTGCAACAGAGCATAATCCAATCGTAAGGATGTATAGTGACATGAAATTCCCAGCATTTATGGCCCCGTATTACCACCAACTCCCTCTTGTTTTCAATCCCTAGGAACTCGATGACTACTTTGAAGAGGAAGTAGAGGCTGAAGAGAAGAAACTCGACCTGTCTGACCAAGAACCTGAACACGAGGCATCATCAAGGACTCCAGAGAAGCCTAGATCTCCAATTTTCCAGTCTGCTCCATCAGTCAACCCTTCTGTTGAGCCCGAGCTTGTCAATGTGCGGAGGAAGATGAGGATGAGGACTTGGACTCTCTGTTCAAATCTGCCCAGGATCTGTTGAAAGCAGCCACCTCTAGCACCTCTGGCAGTGGACTTGGCTCAACTTCACAATCTCAGTTCTCTTCTGAGGAAGTTTCTGAAGCCAAAACAGCCCTCAGAATGGCCTTGCTTCAAAACTTCAAAGCGGTAGCCCATTCTGCTAGGGCTTCAAATATCAAGAAGGTCATGGACGTGCTGGTAAAGTCCCAAGCCTTGGGGGTAGAAGACACTGTACTCCAGCGTTTCCAAAAGGAATTCCCTGATATGGTGAAATCTCATGACTCCTCCTCCCATGAACTCAGCAAGGTACATGCCAAGATGGCAGAGCTAGAGGCGGTTGACGTGGAGCTCGCCAAGTTCAGTGCTGAATGGCTTCAACTGAAGGAAGACATGCGATTCAATGAAGCAAGCATTGTCGCTACCTCTGATGAAATTACAGATCTTAAGGCCAAATTAGCACGAGCCGAAGGCCGCTTGGTTGACCTCCAGAAGGAAACCACGAGTCTGTCCAAACAACATGACGATCTGAAAGCTGGATCACGGAGCTAAAAGATAAAATTAAACCTTCTGGTTAAGGAGATGCCAAATCTTCGAGGTTAGAGGGAAATGTTTGAAGCCTAGCTTGCCAGCCTTGACACGTCCTGGGAGGACCTCAAAAACAATCTTGAAGGCCGTCTGTAGGTCTTGACTTTTGAGATCTCACCTCTTTTCTTTTGTTTTAAACTTGTCGTAACTTTGATTTTGCTCTCTTTCTATGCATGGCCTGGAACTTTCCCTTAAATGGCCAAGGCACTGGTTTGGTTTAACGACAGGTGGCCTAAGCTTGAGGCCTTTATCAATTTTTTGCATGACAGGTACCATGGCCTCTGCTTAGGCCTTGCTAACAGACTTTTCTATGGCTTGTTAGATTGGATTTCACCAAAGTCTCTCATTTCCCACATAGTAGGATAATGATGCTTTAAGTATTTTCCATTTGTTAAATGCTTAAACAAACCGCCATTTAAGTCCATAAGAAGATAAACATTACCTCTAAAGACTTGAGCGATTTGGTAAGGCCCTTCCCAGGTTGGAGACCACTTGCCATATCTTGGATTCTTTTCTCCCAAAGGAAAGACTGCCTTCCAAACTAAGTCCCCTTCAGTGAAGCTTTTCTTTCTTACGCGTTTGTCGTAAGATCTAGCCACTCTTCTTTTCTGGACCAACATGTGGTCAAGGGCTGCAAGTCTAACCTCGTCCAAGTCCTCAAGTTCCATCAACATGGCCTGAGTATAATCTCCAGGAGTGAGGCCATGTTGATATGCTATCCTTGCTGACTTTACTGCTACCTCCATTGGTAGGACTGGATCATGCCCATACACCAGCATATAAGGAGTCACGTTGGTGGCTTCCTTCTTTGAGGTTCTGTAAGCCCATAAGGCCTCAGAAAGTAACTCATGCCAGGCCCTTGGATTATCTTCCACCATTTTCTCTATAATGTTGACCAGAGTCCTATTGGTGGACTCGGCCTGACCATTCCCTTGAGCATAATAAGGAGTGGAATTGGAAACAATGATTTTTTGCTGTGCAGCAAAGTTAATCACTTGCTCTCCCATGAATATCGTCCCCCTATCTGCAACCAAATGTTCAGGCAGCCCAAACCTATGGATGATCCTTTCCTTGATCACCTTGATTACCTCTTGTTGATCCACGGACTTTAATGGCACAGCTTCTGCCCATTTAGTGAAATAGTCCGTGGCTACCAAGATGTAAGTATGATTCCCAGAGGAAGGAGGATAAATCTTTCCAATCACGTCAAGGGCCCAGCCCCGAAACGGCCAAGGTTTGACCACACCATGATAATCAGCTGCAGGGACATGCTGAATTGGGCCATGAGCTTGACAGGGCTGACATCCCTTGGAAAAACGAATACAATCCTCTAAGATAGTTGGCCAATAGTATCCAAACCTTCTGATCAACCATCTCATCTTTATCCCTGATTGATGAGCTCCACAGATTCCTTCGTGGACTTCACTCATGACCCTCATGGCTTCAGGGTGCCCTAAGCACCTTAAAAGTAGGTCATCCTCAAGGCTCTTCTTGTATAATTCGTCTCCTACGAGAATATAACTTATGGCTCTCCTCCTCACCTTCCTAGAGGCCCTACGATGAGGCCTTTTAAAGAAAGAGATGATGGGTGTACGCCAATCATTTTCGGGTTCATCATCTGACTCTTCACCTGTGAAGTCAGAAGTAAACACTTCCAGCCGTAGACCCCTTCTCCTAACAGAAGGTAACAATCTCTTTCGAACTGTGATGGTTTTGTGGATTGTCTCTGGGGCTAACTTCAGACCTCTTGAAGCCTGAGCCAAGCTGTTAGCTTCGGTGTTCATGCTCCTTGAAACGTGCTCGACAGTTACATTGTCAAAATCTTGAATTAACTGCATAGCGGCCATATAATAAGGAGCCAAGTCCTCACCATAGCATTTAAATGTTCCTGCCAAGTGATTGACGACGAGGTTTGAATCCCCAATGACCTTTACATTTCTGGCCTCTAAATCCCTAAGGATCTCCAGGCCTATAATGACTGCCTCGTATTCAGCTTGATTATTTGTACATGGGAAATCAAATTGAAAGGACAATTCAGTTCTCAGGCCTTGGGGAGAAATAATAATTACTCCACAGCCTGAGACCTCCTGAGTCCTTGATCCGTCAAAAAGCAGTATCCAAGGAGTGAGTGAGATTTCAAGAGCGTTCAGTCCTACCCCGGACTCATCGCCGATATCCACACATGGATGATCAGCAAGGAAGTCTGCTAAGGCCTAGCCCTTTACAGCTTTTTGAGGAACATATTGGAAGCTGAATTCCATTAGAGCTAAAGACCATTTGCCAATTCGGCCCCTCATGATTGGCCGAGAAATCAGATACTTAACTAGGTCTGTTTTACTCATGATGTAAACCAAAATAGGAAGCATGTAGTGCCTCAATTTTATTGCTGAAAAGTACAAGGCAAGTCAAATCTTCTCAATAGGAGTGTATCTCCTCTCACAAGGAGTCAACAACCTACTTAAATAATAAACTGCCTGTTCCTTTCCTTGAGCGTTGTCTTGTGCTAAAAGGCCTCAATAGAGCTTCAGTTGCTGAGATGTAGAGCTTCAACGACTTGTTCTTGATGGGAGGCATAAGGACTGGAGCCGTTGCTAAATAGCCTTGATCTCATCAAAGGCTTCTGATGGCTTGCCTCCCATACAAAAGTGTCATGGTCTTTCAACTTCAAGAGTGGAGAAAGACCTGAACTTTCCAGCTAGGTTGAGATGAACCTTCTCAAGAAATTGAATGAACCCAAGAGCTTCTGCAGCTCCCTCTTGGTGGTAGGAGGCTTTGCTTCCATGATTGCTTTGGCCTTTTTCTTGTCAACCTCAAATCCCTCTGTTGTGGACTAAGAATCCAAGGAACTTGCCTGCGGAGACTCCGAAGGCACACTTTAGGGGTTTACTTTCAAATCGAACGTTGCATTCTCAAGAAAGACTAAGTGTTCCAAATGTTCATCATAGGACTGAGACTTGACCACGATATCATCAATGTAGATCTCATGAAGTGGCCGATGAATCGGTGAAAAATGGCGTTCATTGCTCGTTGGAACGTAGCACCTGCATTCTTTAGGCCAAAGGGCATTACGACCCACTCGAAGGTTCCTAGGGCTCCAGGACACTAAAAGCAGTCTTAGCCGTATCGGCTTCATCGATAAAGATCTGGTTGTTGTATCCAGAATGTCCATCCATGAAGGACAAACCTTGTGACCAGAAGCTCCATCCACCAATTGATCTACGACTGGCATTGTATACTCATCCTTTGGGGAAGCCAAGTTCACAGAGGCGGCTCACAGCCAACCAACCATGGTCACATGACCAACCAAAAAAAAAAATTTTGTTAGAATACATGTAGAAATTTTAGGGTAGCCCATGTTTTGAACACCCAACTCAAATGTCAATGAACACCCAATTTTAATATTCTTGAACACTAACTCAAAAACAAATTGAACACCAACCCAAAACTAATGGGAATACTCAATCACAAATCAATTATAACTCATCAATCTAGGTAATTCGCGGATCAAAAAATCTAGGTAATTCTATTGAACACTTACCACATTACCTAAAATAAAGCTCACAAACATAATGAAAAAGTAAGAGAAAAAACAAGAATAATATTAGTGTTTTGGTTG
>WJXA01000288.1:0-43986 GCA_014282245.1 Rhododendron simsii
ATCCATTGTCCAACTTCGAATATTTTTATCATGAAAATAGAAGGGGTATAGAAATCTTAATCACATGAGCACGAGCAAAAAACGTCTTTAAAAAAAAAAATCTATTAAAGTTTATGAGAATTGCTTGCAGAAGCGTAGGGTGATAATTGAGAGCGGGAGTGAAGGGTCCTATTTGAAGATTACGTGAAAGAGTGGTGTAATTGCCTCGATCTACTTTTTAGAGCAAACGTCCAGTGGACGTAATTGCAACCTTCTCAATAGTTCAAGGATGAAATTAATAGTTTGGTTGTAAAGTTAAGAGACAATATCTAAATACATTTTGGATAGTTTATGTGATAAAAGTGAAAATATATAACCCTTACTTATTTGTTTATTTGACCCTGAATATAGCTAGATAACCGAAATATGAGATTATGTCAGTCTCAGAAATTGAACTTGGGCAATCAAACTTTTGTTTGGTTTGGGAATCTTACTATGACTTGCTAATCTATCTCTATCACAGGATGGTATCACACGCATGGGAAGTTGATGCTGGTCTACGACTACATGCCAAACAACAGCCTCGACAAGCACCTCTTCGGCGATGCTAATAGCACGCCATTGAGTTGGAATCTCCGCCTCAAGATCATCTGCGGGGTAGCCTCTGCCCTCCACTACCTCCACAACGAGAACCAAAAGAGGGTGGTCCACCGCGACGTCAAGGCTAGTAACATCATGCTTGATGCCGAGTTCAACGCCAAGCTAGGAGACTTTGGCCTTGCGCAGGCCCTAGACACCAAAAAAACCTCGTACATAGAACCCGAGGGCGTTCTGGGAACAAGGGGGTACATGGCCCCCGAATACGTGTACCCGGGCAAGGCCACCGAACAGTCTGATGTTTATGCTTTTGGTGCAGTTCTGTTGGAAGTGGTTAGTGGTCGTAGGACCAGGTCACAAATTGGCACGTACCCGTTGTTACTAGATTGGGTCTGGGCCTTATATCGCGAGGGCCAATTACTTGAGGCGATCGACAATAGGCTCGGGGAGGACAATGTTACGGAGGAAGTCAAAAGATTTTGGGAAAATGACGACCCAGGACGTGTTTTGATAATTAATATCTTTTAAGGAAATGCTAAGACCATTTGTTAATGAACAAAATGTCATTGGCGGGTATTAATTATTAAAACATGTTCTTGGCCGTCATTTTCCCAAAGATTTTTGCTTCTGGGCCTAGCCTGTTCTCATCCGACAGCAAGTGAAAGGCCTAAAACTCAGGAAATTGTTTAGATGCTATTGGGCTTGGTGCCTGTGCCCTACGTGCCACCGTTCAAACCGCGTTACGTGTCGCCACCGGTGCAAATGGCGACACGTAACACGGTTTGAATGGTGGCACGTAGGGCACAGGCACCAAGCCCAATAGCATCTGAACAATTTCCTGAGTTTTGGGCCTTTCACTTGCTGTCGGATGAGAATAGGCCAGGCCCAGAAGCAAAAATCTTTGGGAAAATGGCAGCCAAAGACATGTTTCAATAATAAATATCCGCCAATCCCGAGCGAAGAAAATAGAATGCAACTAAAGAAAATAAATTTAAATTGATAGTTCTTTTGAACCCGCAGGCGGCCCCGGTAGGACGAGTGAAGTCTCGTGAGGGTTTTCAGTAGTGATTACCCACAAAACACCAAGAATCCTTTCCCATGAAATTTGAAAAACCGTAAGACAGCTCAAAGTTATATCTCAAGCGAAGAATATGAAGTCATCGCAAAGAGATAATGGGCATAAGCAGTTCTAGATACTATCAAATCAGAAAAATGAGTCATGGCACCTAAACTCAGCGTGTGTGAGCATGGGCTCCGGTCACAAGTGAAAAATAACTAAAAGTTCTCTCCGGACCGAGTCTTGACTTCAAATCTCACCGTGTCATGCACTCAACAAAAAAAATCACTCGAAACAAGGTGCATATTAGATACTCTCAATATGTGCTATTGGAAGTTGTGTAAATGAAAACAAGATACTCCGCACATGATGACACGAAAAGAAAGCTCTTAATAATGGACATACGATCTCATGAACAAAATGTCAAGTATTGGAAACTTTCTCTATCCACCAATTCACAACCCATTGCCCCTAGGATCAAATAGGACTTTCATTTCGGTTATAACTTTAGGTAAGGGAAAGTATTTCAAGGTTAGGGTAAAACATTCAAGTGTCCGAGAATAGGCTAATAACAACTCACATAAGGCAAATAAAACAATGCCTGCCCCTTTTCTTTAATATTTTGCTTTTTTTCAACTCCACCATATCTCTCTTTTCTACCTTTAACACAATCCTACATTAAGAACAAATATTTCTCCTTTCCACCATAATTTGGTGTCTTCCCTTTTTGCCATTTTCTTCTTCTTTTTTTTGTTTGATTTTTTTTTTATGGGAAATATCACCAATCAAGAAAGCTCAAATCTCACTACATTTACTCTCTCTCTTCTGAAAACTGGACCTTCACACAATTATCTAAGCCTTCTCAAGACACAATATAAATGGAGGAGCTCAACAAGGAAAGGGTATCATGCGAGAGGCTCAAATGGGCTCACAAGAGATAAATGTATGAAAGAAAGAGACGAATCGGCTCAAAATAGCAAAGATGGCCTATAATCCTCTCCAATGAGCAATACAACCATGCAATCTCCAAACCCAAGAGATAAGTAGGCAAAATAATGAGATCAACAATGAATTTACTCTTTTGTGATAAAAAGAGTTTATTTGACACCACTCCAAGAAAAGATAAGGCTCTAAACTCACATGGGCATAAGTCTCCACTAAACTAGCCATCAAGAATAATTAAGTCACAGCTCACAAGCAACCAAAGCCCAAATAAATGCGAAGTGCAAATGTGCTAAAAATAAATACCATGACAAATTCTTCGCGACAAGCTAGCAAAAAGAACTACTATGCCACCACAATATCAAAACAATGACTATTGTATCTCAAACTTAATCAATCATGAGCCAATCTCAACAGCCTTCTAGTCTCATGCAAAAAGAATCCCACTATTGTTTTTTTTTTTTTCAATTTTTTTTAACAAAATAAAGATCAAAGTAATTTCTCCCCCCAACTTAAACTATTCAATGTCCTCATTGAAAGTAAGAAAAATAAAGATAAGGTAGAAACGTAAAGAGAGGAGAGATATCACCTCGAAAAGGAGGGGCTAAGCAGAGTAAACTATAGAGAGAGGAAGACCCCCCAACTTGAATCGAACAACCTGCAAAATGTTAGCCTTCAAGACAACAAGAAAAATGACTAAAAGAAATAAACAAAGCAAGAGATAAAATGAAAGACAAAAAATCATCCACTTTTTTCACGCGAAAGACACGGGTACTACTTTCTCCCTAGTTCTCAAGTGAGAAACGGGTGGCTATACCAGACCATAAAAAAAAAAAATTATATACGAGTAGCCAAACGCGGGTACCGAACATTTATCATGTCAACAAGAGCTAAAACAATGAATATAGCACTCCATTCTACGTCTTTTATCAAAAATTGAACTCGGCCATGCCACAAGATAAGATACTTCGAGTAGCGCATTTGCCGAATTCGTTTTAGATATTTAAATACAACCAAGTGTTTAGCCCAAACAAGATCAATTTTCAAAGCATTGACAAAGTCCACAAGATATGGATGATAAACTAAATTAAATTCATCAACACCAAGAAAATCAATCTGCTCCACATTTAAAAACTCTTGTGAAAGTGGAGACTCAGTAGGATGGGTGGCACAATCTATAGCTAGGAGTACTTGATGATTCAGTGTAATTATTGGCAATGACTCCTCAAAAGGCATATAACCTTCACTAATGACAAACGGCTCCATTTCCTCTTTTTCTCTCACATCAGAATTGATATCCTCGGGAAGTGGCTCTATTTCCGCTTTTTCTCTCGCATCAGAATTGGTATCCTCGGGAAATGGCTCGATTTCCTCTTTTTCTCTCTCATCAGAATTGGTATCCTCAGAACTTTCAGTCAACTCACAAAATTGGAGCTTTTGGGTCAAGTCATCTAGGGAATCCCAAGCCTCTTCAGCGTTTTTATCTAGAAATTCATCAGTGGAACTAAAATCCACCTGGCCTGGTTTAGGATTTAAACTACGGTAAAAGATAACCAGAAGACTGCCAAGCTCACAATTATACCTCGACCAAGAGAATACGAAATTTTTAAATCGCTCCCAACACTGAGACAAAGACTCATCATCTTGTTGAGAGAAATGTGATAATTCTTCTAAAAGCATATGAGTCTCATATGAGGGATTAAAAGTTTTAAAAAATTGTATGACAATCTCACTCCATGTCAATCTTGGACTCAAAAAAATAAACCAACTTTGAGCTCTACCACGCAAAGATTTTGGGAATACGTGTAAAAAAGCCACTTCATCGTTAGCAAAAGCTTTCTCAAGGTTAGCAATATGCGAAAAAAGATTTTCTGTGGCCAAACCATAAAATATAGGAAGTGATACTGAACAACCAAATTGTTTTGTATAACCTCCATAGCAATTTGCAAAATCGGCCATTTTTTTTCTTTTCAACAATAAAAAATAAGAAGAACTAAAAAGAAAAGAAATAAAAAAAAATAACTACCCGAATTCTTAACACACGTTACCGTCCCCGGCAACAGCGCCAAAAATACTTGACGATTTCCTAGTCCTAAATTAATGGGTTGCCCCAAGCGTAGGGCTGAGACCGACGCAGCATAATATCCGGTAAGTCCGGAGTCGAATCCACAAAGACGGTGATGTGTGTTGACTAAAAACTCAGGTTGTTACTAATTAAATGGGCTCTTAGGTAGCCACCCCTTGTTGATTAATGAAAGATTAACTAAATCTAGGAATTGATTGTACTTTTCAAGTAATTAAAAGAAAGGTACGGTTGTAGGGTTCATAGCACGCGCAACCAGTCCAGATTAACCTGCTCCATTTGATGTTCTTAAAAACGTTCAATTTAAGATTGGAAAAGATACCCCGCAAGATGCGAAACCCTGTGGTCGCCGCGTACCCATGCGCAGCGGAGAATGAGTTTTGGACCCACATTCCCCCGTTCACATGGGCTCCGACAATACCCGGATTCGTCTAACGAATGTTCTTTAATAACCTAAAATTGTCTTTGCATTTTTATTTTAAAATAGGAGCAAGACATGTCCGACCTAGCCACGGTGTGCTAATCACCTCGCGACCCTACCTAAACAACTACTCACTCATTATTAAGCAATAAACAAAAGAAACCCTAGATTAAGCATGAAAGAAAATAAAACAGAGATAACAATTAACTGAAAATCAAACTTTAATTAAGAACAAAAGTTGAAACGAGTTGCCGGAATACGAGTAATTGAACAAAGCTTTAAAACTTAAAAGTAAAAAGAGCTTGAAAGAAACTAAACAGTAATGGAACCCGACTGTCGCAGCCCTGTTCTTTTCCTTTCCCTCGGGTGCGTGGAAATCCAAGAAGAAATCACAGCGCCTTTGTTCTCTTTATTATCGTCCGTGGGCAGAAAAACAGTCCTCGGCAGCCCCGTATGTAAATCCCCGATGGCGCAGCCCCCTCTCTCTTTTTATAGTGCTACCAATTATACTTGGCAGCCCTAAAATTCCCCAAAGAATTATTAACTTTCAATTGCATTTCATTGATCTGGCCCATGGCTTCTAGCCTTGCTCCCACGTGCACAGCTTTCATAAAGACCAACAGTATTTCTAATATCACCCACTTTTGCGCTAATCAAACTTATGTAAAGCCCATTAGCGCATTAAGCCTCCAAATAATATGTTGGGCTTTCCTGAATCGCAATCCAGTCACATCTTCAAATCTCTATATCTCTAATTTAAAGCCAAATTCTACGCAAACGATTTGAGTGACCTGCAATCATGGAAATCGCATAAAAAGTACCAAGTGACTATATAAATTGGCAAGCATAGTATAGGTCAAGGAGATTAAATAGGTGCATTTAAGCATTCATCAGCCAAGGACATTTTGTTCATTAACAAATGTTCTTAGCATGTCCTTAAAAGGTATTAATTATCAAAACTCATTTCTTAATTAATGAGTTGATAGTTGCCCAAATGTTTACATTAGCGTCCCATAATTTACTCTTGTTATGTCCAATTATCATATAATTTGGAGTTTGATACTCTTTTTCCTCGTTTCAGGATTCGCGGAGCGATTGAGAAACTTGGAGCTAAATTGAGAGATATATGATTGAATTTTCCGGCCGTTGATCCATATAAAGTGGAACGTGGACCTTGAATTTAAGTTGGTCGAAATATGAAGGTGCCAAGTGAGGATTTGATTAGTTTTAGTGGTCCAGCATTAAGATTAGAATTCTGACCCTCTTTAAAAGGGTTTTCGGTCATTATAAAGTGGGCCCGTTTTAAGAAGGGATTTCGGTCAACATGAAGAAAGGGGAGGAATTCTTGCGCGCCGAACAGGAGGTCTGCGCATATATAAAAGAAACATTGTAAGGGTTTGTGGGAGGCGATTCCCACGGACAGAAAAAGAGGGGCTGCCAAGCCGAGACTTTTGTTCCGAGAGTTTTCTTCTTTTCAAACTTTATTCAATTACTTGCACTCTGGTAATTCGTTTTAATTTATGTTCTTTATAAAAATTGTTTGTTAGTTCTTGTTTAATTTAGATCTCTTATTTATTTTCTGTATCAAGCAATAGAAACATGTTTCAAATTAGGGTTTCTTTTGTTTCTTGTTCAATGCATAGTGAGTAGTTGTATAGGTAGGGTCTCGGGGTGATTAGCACACCGTGGCTAGTTCAGACACTACTCTTTTTATCAAATAATGAAAAATGAATTTAGATTGGAAAATACTTCCCGCGGACAAACTTGGGCATCGTCGGAGCCCAGTAAACGGGGGAATGGGGGTCCAAAACTCATTCTTCGCTGCGCATGAGTATATGGCGACCATAGGGTCTCGCATCTTGCAGGATATCTATTTCAATCTAAAATTAAACATTTTTAAGAACTTCAAACAGAGCAGGTTAATCCGGACTAGTTACAAGTGCTATGAACCCTAAGACCGTACCTCTTTTTAATTTTTTGAAAAGTACAATCAATTTCTAGGTTTTAGTTAATCTCAATCAAACGACAAGGGGTGGCTACCTAAGAGCCAGTTTAAATAAGTAACAGCCCGAGTTTTTGTTCAGCACACATCACCGTCTATGTGGATTCGACTCCGGACTTACCGGATATTGTGCTACGTTGGTCTCCGCCCTACGCTTGAGGGAACCCATTAATTTAGGACTTGGAAATCGTTAAGTATTTTTGGCATCGTTGCCAGAGACGGTAACGTGTGTTAAGAATTCGGATAGTTATTTTTTATTTGTTTTCTTTTTAGTTCTTTATTTTATTTTATTTTTTATTTTATTGTTGAAAAGAAAAAAAAGGCCCATTTTGGAATATGGTATGGAGGTTATGCAAGACAATTTGATTGTCCAGTGTTACTTCCTATATTTTATGGTTTGGGCTCAGAAAATCCTTTTTCGCATGTTCATAACCTTGAGGAAGCTTTTGGTAGCGAAGAAGTGGCTCTTTTACATGTATTACCAGCATCTTTGCATGATAGTGTTCATGATTGGTTTAATTTTTTGAGTCCAAGATTGACATGGAATGAGATTGTAATATAGTTTTTCAAAACTTTCAATCCCTCATATGAGACTCATATGCTTTTACAAGAATTATCAGATTTTTATCAACAAGATGATGAGTCTTTGTCGCAGTGTTGGGAGCGATTTAAAAATACTGTATTCTCTTGGTCGAGTTTTAATTGTGAGCTTGGCAGTCTTCTGGTTATTTTTTGCCGTAGTTTAAATCCTAAGCCATGCCAGGTGGATTTTAGTTCCACTGATGAATTTCCAGATAAAAACGCTAAAGAGACTTGGGATTACCTAGATGACTTAACCCAAAAGCTCCAATTTTATGAGTTGACTGAAAGTTCTGAGGATACCAATTCTGATGGGAGGGAAAAAGAGGAAATAGAGCCGCTTTATTTTGATCAATTAGCTGATTCTCTCTCTTGCAATCAAGTTGAAAATTTTCAAGTGTATAATTCTTGTGTTTTGGAAGATGAAACAACAGAGTCACTTGTAACTAACGAAATAGTTGGTTCACCTGAAGTGCAACAGTCTTCTCAAGAGCATTCTAGTACACTTGAGATGGATTTTCATGATGCAACTCCTGAGGAGTTGTTGCCAATAATTGTGCAAAGTCCAATTGTTCTTGATGATCAACTATCCCTAGCCATAGATGTTGATGTCATCACTCCTATTGAGTCTCCACCATTGTAAGAGATTATCATGTTAGAACAAATTGACTTTCTTGGTGTTGATAATTTTAATATGGTTTACCATCCATTTTTTCTGACACTCATCAACAACTTGAAAGTTAATTTGGTTGGGAATATGCAATTGGTAGACTTTAAATTTCAAATGCGGCTAAGGCAATTGAGATATTCTAAGTATTTGGTTTTGTGGCATGGTCGCGTACAATTTTTAACGGAGTGTTTGAAGTGGGGTGAGATGTTGATTTTGATTGCTCTTCGTGGTGTGATGAATGGTTGGATTTCACGTGATGGAAATGAATGTCATTAACTTTTTGTATAGTTTTTTTTTTCCTTTCTTTTTTCTTTCTTAGATTAGCTACTTTTATTTTATTTTATTCTTGTGAGGACCAACATTGCAGGAGGCTTCGTTCAAGTTGGGGGGTCTTCTTCCTGCAATATTATTTCTTGCGTAATTCTCCATTTCGAGGTGATACCTTTCCCTTCTTTTTCGTTTATGTCCTACATTTTTATTCTTTTATATTCAATAAGGACATCGAATGGTTCAAGTTGGGGGAGGGATTACTTTGGTAAGTTTTTCACATTTAGAGTCTTAAAAATTTTATAATAAAAAAATTAAAAAATAAATAAATAAATAAATACTTGTTGGATCCTTTCTACTTGAGACTTGGAGTTCGCAATATTTACTTGTTGGTTGCTTGTGCTGAGAATCTGTGGGCTTTCATTGAATATTTATATTGCATGGTAGTTCTTTTCGCTAGCTTAGCGATAGAAACTTATCCTAGCATACACTCTTAGCATCTTTACACTGCACGTTTCTTGGACCTTGACTGTCTGTGAGTTGTGACTTGAGTGCTTTCAATAGCTAGATTAGTGGAGACTTAAGCCCATGTGAGCTTTCGTGCCTTACCTTTCTTTGGAGTGGTGTCACATAAATTCTTCATTTGTTGCAAAAAGAAAGAAAGAAGGCTTAATCGTTGTTCATGATCTCATTATCTTTTGTCGTCAAGTATTGAGGCTTAATATATGCCTGTTATTTTATTCTTTGGGATTGGACCGTTACTTGGTTGTATTGCCCTTGGAGAGGATAATAGGTCATCTTTGCTAATTGAGCCAGTTCGTTTTCTTAAATACTTATTTTTGCGAGCCACATTGAATCTCTTGCATGAGCCTTTTTTCTTGTTAAACTTCACCAACCATATTGTGTCTTGAGAATGGCAAACTAATGACGTGAAGGTTAATTTTTGAAGAGAATAGGGTAAGTGTATTTAAGAATGTTGTACTCGAGTTGCGGTGTTCTTCCCCATGTAAAAAAAAAAAAGAGGTTCAAACTTGAATGAAAAAAAAGAAAAAAGAAAAAAAGAAAAGGGAAGACACCAATATACTTGTTGCAAGAAAGAAACAAGTTGTTTCATCGTGGAATTGCTTGAAGGGTGAAGAATATGAGGGATATGGCGGAGTTGAAAAGAGTTGAAAGAGGGCGCACATTGTTATACTTGCCCTATGTTGTCTTGGCCTAGTCATGGACACTTGCTTATAATTTATCCTAACCTTGAAGCACTTTTCCTTACCACGATATGACCGTATAAAAGTCCTATTTAATCTTAAGGGCCATGAGTTGTGGATCGATGGATAGATAGTCTTTAATGCTTGACATTCCTTTCATGAGATCATGTGTCTATCTTAAAAAGCTTTCTCTTCGTGTCTAAAGTGTGCGGGGTACTTTGATTCTTTATTGCATAACTTCCGCCCGCATATAGTGAGAGTTTATTAAATGCACACCTTGTTTCGAGTGTTTTCTTTTGTTGAGTGCATGACACGGTGAGAATTGAAGTCGAGACTCGGTCCGGAGAGAGTACTTGGTTGTGGTTCACTTGTTGTTAAGGTCCTTGCTCACACACGCTAAGCTTGGATGCCATGATCTATTTCTATGTTTTGATAGCCTCTAGAACTACTTTCGCATATGCTATATTCTTGGCATTGGCGTATCAATGAGTCGTATTGCAGGTTTTTGGGTTTCAAATAAAAGGATCCGCGGTGTTTTGTGGGTGATCACTGCTGAAAAACTCTCACGAGACTTCACTTGTCCTACCGGGGCCGCTCGGGGGTTTAAAAGAACTATCAACTTTAATTTTTTTTTATTAGTTGTATTTGTTTTTATTTGCTAGGGACTAGCAAAGTGTAAGTTGGGAGGTGTGATAAGCGCCCAAATGTTTACATTAGCGCGACCCCTAATTTACTCTTGTTATGTCCAATTATCATATAATTTGGAGTTTGATACTCTTTTTCCTCGTTTCAGGCTTCGCGGAGCGATTGAGAAACTTGGAGCTAAATTGAGAGATATATGATTGAATTTTCCGGCCGTTGATCCATATAAAGTGGAACGTGGACCTTGAATTTAAGTTGGTCGAAATATGAAGGTGCCAAGTGAGGATTTGATTAGTTTTAGTGGTCCAGCATTAAGATTAGAATTCTGACCCTCTTTAATAGGGTTTTCGGTCATTATAAAGTGGGCCCGTTTTAAGAAGGGATTTCGGTCAACATGAAGAAAGGGAAGGAATTCTTGCGCGCCGAACAGGAGGTCTACGCATATATAAAGGAACATTGTAAGGGTTTGTGGGAGGCGATTCCCACGGACAGAAAAAGAGGGGCTGCCAAGCCGAGACTTTTGTTCCGAGAGTTTTCTTCCTTTCAAATTTTGTTAAATTACTTGCACTCTGGTGATTCGTTTTAATTTATGTTCTTTATAAAAATTGTTTGTTAGTTCTTGTTTAATTTAGATCTCTTATTTATTTTCTGTATCAAGCAATAGAAACATGTTTTAAATTCGGGTTTCTTTTGTTTCTTGTTCAATGCATAGTGAGTAGTTGTATAGCTAGGGTCGCGGGGTGATTAGCACACCGTGGCTAGTTCAGACATTGCTCTTTTTATCAAACAATGAAAAATGATTTTAGATTGGAAAATACTTCCCGGGGACGAACCTGGGCATTGTCGGAGCACATGTGAACGGGGGAATGGGGGTCCAAAACTTATTCTTCGCTGCACATGGGTATACGGCGACCATAGGGTCTCGCATCTTGCAGGATATCTATTTCAATCTAAAATTAAACGTTTTTAAGAACTCCAAACAGAGCAGGTTAATCCGGACTAGTTACAAGTGCTATGAACCCTACGACCGTACCTCTTTTTAATTTTCTGAAAAGTACAATCAATTTCTAGGTTTTAGTTAATCTCAATCAAACGACAAGGGGTGGCTACCTAAGAGCCAGTTTAAATAAGCAACAACCCGAGTTTTTGTTCAGCACACATCACCGTCTCTGTGGATTAAACTCCGGACTTACCGGATATTGTGCTACGTCGGTTTCCGCCCTACGCTTGGGACAACTCATTAATTTAGGACTTGGAAATCGTCAAGCATGAGTCTAATGAGTTTGAGTTTGAGTGAACAAGTGGTTCTTGACAGAACTCAATAGAGAAAAAAAATTTATGTAACCGACCTAATTGATTAAGACTTAATACTCGGTTAATTTGGTTTGGTTCGATCGGTAAACAAAATGTCATAGTGGAATCCGAACAATATTTTCAGTTAAAAAAAAAAAAAGAATCCAAACAATATTTTGAATCAGAGCAAGGAATATTCTTGATCATGTCGATGCTAGGAAAGTGCCAATATACTCCCGAGGAAGACTATCCGTATATATTTATGTAAAAAAAAATTAGGGCTATGTTCGTTTGAGAGTTTAGTTCAGTTTAATTTTGGTAGTAGGTGGAGAGACAAATAGGGTAATGATTGAAAATAGGGATAATGATTGGAGAGAGATAGAGAGAGATGAGAAAGTAATAATTGGAGAAATAGGATAATGATTGGAAAAAGAAGTAGAGTAATGATTGGAAAACAAAATAAAAACACTTCCAAACGAACATAGCCTAGGGCTTCACAATTTTGGAAGGTTTTGGCGTATGCGTTATGGTAAAACTACAGAAGACTACGAATAATTACTCAAAGCATGCATAACGGAAACGAAATTGATTTTTACACTCTCCTAATTGATGCAAATATATTTTGTTCTTCTTTTAGCGGGTGAATTTACGAAACAGTTCATGCATGCAAACACTTTTTACAAATTTCAGAGACTGTTTTGTAAATTCATCAACTAAAAAACAAAAAGAATGTGTGTTTGCATTTATTAGGAAAATGTAGAAATTAATTTTCTCATAGAAATTGGGAAACAATTAGATCTGGCGTTCAGAACTAATTGTATATTAGAGTAGGAAATGAGATCCTATCTAGTAGCTCGAAGGTCCTATTCAATAATTTGTGGACACTTTTGGGGCTACTTTAATAATGAAATTAACTAAATGGAATTCATGAAGAATATCAATCAAACGAAGAAACATTGTATCAGAACTTATTTCTTGATGAAAATAATTAAATCAATCAATACCTGGAAATATATACACACACTGTAAATATTCTCGACTAATTTCCCAAAAATAACCAATTTAGATCATCAAAGTAAATTCAGAAATAACTCACAAATGCATCCAACGGGACAAAGGTAAAGGAGGATCCTCCTCCAAAAGTTATATTCGTATGTTGACTCTGTATATTTAATTGTTAAATAAATTGGAATTAAACGATCAATAATAACACCTAGAAAGTACTTGTGTTTTTTTTTTTTAAAATGTATTGTTTTTTTTTTTTTTGGACATCTAAACAATGTATTGTTAAATAGGCAAAAGATAAAGAAGAACAAATGTTAATTAAGGGTGACTCAACTCACTAAGGTTAACAATTTGTTCGACAATTCGAAAAACATTAAATCCACGTAAATTAACATATATCTAACAGTTTCAATCACTTTTGCATCCAAACTTATGATTTTTTTAGTCGGAAAATTGGTGGGGGGGGGATTTCGAAGCAATTGATCGAGGGAGGAATCAGCAGACCATTTGGGCCACCCACTCTCTCTCTCTCTCTCTCTCTCTCTCTCTCTCTCTCTCTCTACGTAATTTTTAAAATCTCCATTTCTACGTATTATCGGGTGGTTGGTTCAATACTACGGAGTAGTTAATTTTGAGTTTCCATAATTATTTGGTAGCTAGGCTAAACTATATTTCAATTTCAATGCTCATATTACACAATGAGACGCTAACTTCAGGCCTGATGTAGGTGTAGCAAAATCCGCTTCAGATAGTTGTATGATGCTACATGGAGTAAGTGGTCTGCATGTCCATTATTTGCAAAAGAAAAAAAAGAAAAAGAAAAGAATGCTAAGAAACACATCCGGTGGTTTATATTATTTTTGCATTTCTATTTTATTTCTTTGAAATCCCATGATTTAGGGAGCAAATAATTATTGTAATTAATGTCTCCCTATTTTTGGTTTTAGTTTACTTTGTTTTCCCAATTTTTTTCATCAGCAAAAGAAAATTTTATTAATCTCCGAAACAAAGTTACAGAGACTTAAGGAAAACGGAAAAAAGGCATCACAACATACGGCCTACATCCCAACATTTTTGGCATTTAAGGGAAACGGAAAAAAGGCATCACAACATACGACCTACATCCCAACATTTTTGGCATCTAGACCGAGGATATATCGTATTCTACCTGAGGAGGGAAAGTTTGACAAGAAACCAACGAGAAAAACAAAAGATACACCAAATACAATCTACACAGAAAATTCTGTTCAAGGGTAATTAATGCAAGCTGAGAACTACATTAGATAGACACAAAAGTCAAGATTGACCTCCTACTAGTTTCATAGGTCGAAATTTGGCCTTGTATTTTAGTCAAAAACTAAGGCTCCGTTCCAGAACACCTTCTTAAAAAATAAGTACTTATTTCACATTTTTAAATTCAAAAATAATGTAAATGAAAAATAATTTTTTAATTTTTTTTGCACCGTATTAAAGATCTCAATGAGATCTATCAAACAAGATTCATATTGATAGAAAAATAATTTGCGTAAGCACATGATTTTTAAGCTTGAAATCACCTTCTTAAAAAATAAGTACTTATTCTCTTTTCCGGAACGGAGCCTAAGACGGTTTGAAGCAATGGAGATGGACAGGAGACCATTGACCTGTTCAAACATCAAACCCTCCCGTTTCCCTTTCCCTTTCCCTCTCCTCTCTTGAGTATTCACTAGTCCCAAAGCACAGCAATATGTTACTTCGGATTATTTTAGAATCACACATTTATGCAAGATTCATAAATTTTGTCGTGAACTCTACGAGAATATGTGGTGTTAGAGTGCCCCGAATCATGAAAGCACGTACCCTGTGGCTATTCTCCGGGAGGAGTGAATAATATTAGACCTCCAAAAATGTGTGAATTCATAACTCTTAGTATATGAAAATGTTTAGGAAAGAAAAAATAAACGGTCCAGATTCACAGTTAATTTCTTGGATCTAGATGTGAAAATGTAAATCTGAACCTTTCATTTTCTTCCATTTATAATTTTATATATCGAGTGTTATGTATTGTACTGCTCCTCTTAAGCCTCATCATTTAGCCCGACGGCCCACGGCCCGCCCTTAGCCCGACGGCCCATCGGGCTTTTACCCGGCCCGAGCCCGAGAAACGGGCGGGCTAGCCCGGCCTGTAGTTTGTAATGGGCAGGCTAGGGCCTACGACTTTTTACTCTGCCCGCCCGGCATACCCGTCCAAAAGCCCGCCAACGGGCCCGCCCATTAGCCCAAAATTCCAAAAAATCCTTTCTTTTTTTTCTTGGTTTAGTTTTGCCCAAGGAAATTTAAGTCCGCCCGGTTTTTGGCTCGCCGGCCCGCCAATTGGGCTAGCCTGTGGGCCGGGCTTGGGCTTCAATTTATGGTAGGTGGCCCGGCCCGCCAAAAAGAAAAAGCCCGATCGGCCCGGCCCGTGGACAGGCTTAGACCGCGACTTGGCGGGCTGGGCCGGCCCGGCCCGGCCCGGCCCGGCCCGATGATGACCCTTAGCTCCTCTTGGATGACTTTTTTCTTAGTCTCCCTAAATATTTTTAATTCTCGGTAGAACCAATCTCTCTCCCGCCTTTTGGGACGACTTTTTAAAGACGAGTCTCGATCCTCTCTCCCGTTTGCACCAAAGTCCCATAAAAACCCCCTCTCTCAAATCTCCGTATCCATTTCCACATTACCCAAAAACCCAGCCGTCGAAATGGAACAGCTGGCGAATCCAATCCCAGCCGTCGTGCTCCTCCTCTTTTTACTCTTGGCGACGCCTCCGGTCTCCGCCAGAATCAAAACCTGCACTATTACGTACGATGACTTCAACCACTCCAACTCAAACACCGACAAATTGTACTTAGCCAGCAATGATTCGACGGTAGCCAGCGGCGCCCTCCATGTCACGCTGGAGTCCGATTACAGCCCACCCACCAACCAATCCGGTCGAATTTTATACGACAAGTCTTTCAAGCTGTGGGAAGGCCGAAACGACACTTACTCCGACCGAGTGGCGTCGTTTAACACCTCGTTCCTCGTGAACCTCAACCAAAAGATCGGTTTCCCTACCCCTGGTGAAGGCCTGACGTTCGTGGTGGCGCCGGACCTCAATCTCCCGCCGCCGAATAGCTTCGGCGGGTACTTGGGTCTTACCAATTTCACCACCGATGGCAACATTTTGAACCAAATTATCGCAATTGAACTCGACACATTTAAACAAGATTTTGACCCGGACTCGAACCACGTCGGACTCAATATAAACTCCGTCATATCTGGCATCACCACCTCGTTGACCCCACTCGGGTTTAAACTGGTTCCGCCCTATGGAACGCACAATTTCTTCAACGTATGGGTCCAGTACGACGGTATCAAAAAGGTAATTAATCGATGGAACTTTATTCGTATAATTGCTATAAGCACATAATTATAGACACATATGTTTAGAACCGTTCGTTACATATTTTCATTTTTTTTTGGTACATCAGAAGTTGAATACATGTGAGCTTCACATAATATACATATAAACCACACGCATACTATTGTTGAGTGCGCTGTTAGAGAGAGAAACCAGGAAAGAGAAAGGATATCTCTTCTGCGATATGGGGAGTGGGGGCGTCGCCTCCTCCTCCCTCCTACCCCCTACCTCTCCCTTTCTCTCCGTCGGTGTATCTTTTCACCAGTTTGGGATTAAGAGATGTTGAGTTCATGGTGACCAAGTTTCGGGTTCTCCAACCTCCAGCCAGCGACCTGTGGGCTAGAATCATCGTCATGTCACCACCTTGTCTCTCAAATCCGGCAATAAGTGTCCGTCGGCGAGGTAATAACGGTGTGTTAGGGTTAGGGTTTGATGGGTTAGGATTTTTTTCCCTGTTTTCTCTCTTTTCTTTTTTCTTTTGCCAGTTACTCCGGCTTTACCGGTTGGATCTTCCAGTCCGAATCTATATTGATTTGGTTTCTCCAAATTTGATGGGTGGTTGTGGTAGGAGAATAAGTCTCCATGGTTTGGCTCGTGGAGTGGGTTTGGTGCGTTGTAGTATGTTTGATATCTCGGAGGTGGTACACAGTAGCCGTGGTTGCGTCACCCGTTGGTTCACTGGCGAGTGCTGGTATTACGGCCGTGAAGTCGTCCAGATTTCATATATGCTTTCTCGGGTTTGAGCTGGAGGTCCATTTTGGGATTCTCAACTATTTGGACCTAGATTGGTTCTCATCTAGCGATTTCGGTAGTCTTACTTCTGCAGGGAGTGCATGTGTCGAAGTCTTTGTAATTTTGGTTCATTCTTGTATCTTTTGAAGGAATCTGTTTTGCCTTCGGGTTTTGTTATGAAATGAATTGAATGTGTTAAAAATAAATAAATAACACAACTAGAAACAAAAATGCTACTGGTACAGCAAGGGTTGCACAGACAGTGTGTACAACTCGCTTTTGGGCCCGTCTTGAATTCAACAAAGATAATCGGAACCACTCATTTTGTTGAAAATATTCTGTTTAGGATTTCCTTAAAAAATCAACTCCATCTAATATCGTTAAGAGCATTTAACGTGCATATTTGTTAGCCTAAATTCAAATGCAAAATTAGATGTTTTGTAAACGCCCTTAACAATATCGAATGGAGCTAATATTCTACGAGAATCCTAAACAAAATATTTTGAACAAAATGAACGGCTCTGATTATCTTTGTTAGACTTGAGACGGGCCCAAAAGCTACGCGTTGTCTGTGGAGTACTTGTTGTACCAGTAGCAGCTCTCAACTAGGAATTTGTGACTGAATCTCAATCAAGATGGGTATATATATGTGTCTAAAACGTTTTTTTTGCTATCCTTCTTCCTTCCCCAAGTCTCTTCCTCTTCCTTTTCTCCTCTTCCCCCTCATGTTTTAGCTTTTTCTTTCAATCATTTTACAATCACAAACACTTATGCAAATATTTACATAAATTCACTCAAATTTACATTGGAGCCCACACACACTATACCTCCAGTGTGTGTGGGACCCACTAAATATTTTGAATGCATGTGTATAAAGTGTTTGTGGTTATATAATACTTGTTTTTCATTTCCCTTGACCACCCCTTCTCCTCTTGAAGAATCGAGAGGCTAAAGAATAAAGTTGAGATTTGCAAGTAGCAACAATAAACTTATCGAACAAATTTATATTTTTAGCTTTATCAAATCGTTTATACATGAATCAACTTTTCAACATTCCCTACCAGATCATCCCTTCCCTTTGCAGGCTCATTATAGTAGCATGCTTTACTCATGAAAATTATCTTCATTGCACATTCGTAGGTATCTAAACAAATCTTTTGTAAAGACAAATATGATGTTGTTTGATGTACGTACAGTTAGATGACCTTGTTTACAAATGATCTTGTCGACGACTGTACACCAATGAAATGAGCGATGTGGATCATCTAATTATTTTTGGTCTAGCTAGTATGCAAACTATATCCGTAAAATAGTACTCCCTCCGTCTCTAATTGTTGATCTTTTTTGGGCAGTCGTGTCACTCAAATAATTGTATATATTTCATAATTTATAATATTTTCTATGATTTTGAAATCTCTATTTAACAAAATTAATTGAGATGTACCAAACACGATTGTATTGAATATAAAAAATATTGTAAACAAAAAAATATAGACAATTTTTTTAAAGGTCTCAAAGAGTGGAACATGAGCAATATATTGGGACGTAGGGAGTATAACGTTTAAATTATTTTCTGATTGAATGAATAAAGAAAAACCAAACAAAAGTATTTGGAATAAAGTATAGTTAAAACATGCAGAGAGGGTTGATAGGGTGTGTATCTAAGATAGACGAATGACTCTCGAATAGGTATGTTTGCCCAAAACTCAAAGACTGCCTGGTGCACTTGTTCTCAGTGGCGGAGTCAGGATCTCCACTTGGAAGAGGCCGAACTAAGAGAAGAATTTTTTTTTTTTACAGAAATGAAATTCTGAAGATTGATTAAGGTTATTAAAATAGAGTTTAAAATGTAATTCAGGATGCTAAAAAAAGATTTTAACCATCAAAATCATAAGATGTGTTTCTTTTTTCTTTTCCAAAAAGAAAATTTTGAAATGACTATAGGAGTGTTATTCTACTTCACATGTGACAAATTGAATTATAGCCAAGTGAATACACTAAAAAAAACTTGATTTGAGAGTTCAAATCCCACCAACTTCATCCCCTTTCTCCTAAATTAGTGCTAGTAGAATAAAATTTATTTTGTTAAATAAAAAAAAAAACCAACGGGGGGGCCTTGGCCACCCCCAGCCCCTTAATGGCTCCGCCATTGTTTGTTCTCGCACATTTTTTTTTTATTAACATGCAATGTAGTATTGTTTTCGAAGGAAGGAGACCCTAGCTTTATCATACTAAAATTTTCTTAATTTTGACCAACAAAACATAAACAGTTCATCGCGGTTTACATTGCTCAACAAGCAAACCCAACGGATCCAACACCTCCCAGACCCGATACCCCGATTCTTAAGTCATCTCTAGAGCTCAGAGGGGTTGTGAATCAGAACTCATATTTCGGGTTTTCGGCATCCACGGGCAACTCAGCAGAAATCAACAGAGTTTTACGGTGGAACCTGACAGTTGAATACTACTACGACGTAAATTGTGTGGAGATTGGCCTTATCGTCGGGATACCAACGGTGGTACTTTTACCGGCGTCGCTGGTTTTGGTATACTACTTTCGAAAGAGGTGGTTATCTCGACGATCGGATCAGCGAATGTCGAGAAAGGTGAAGAGAATACCCGGGATGCCGAGGGAGTATCAGTACAGAGATTTGCAGAAGGCTACAAACAATTTCGACGAGACGAGGGAGCTAGGACGAGGTGGTTATGGAGTGGTTTACAAGGGGTATTTGAAGAATCAGAAGGGTATGGCGGTTGCAGTGAAGATGTTTTCTAGAGAGAGTTTGAAGGGTCAGGATGATTTCTTTCAAGAGCTTACAATTATCAATCAACTCGGGCACAAATACCTTGTCCCATTACTGGGTTGGTCCTTTTTCATTCCTAATCATTCCCCATATGGCCTATTTCTCAAATCATAGTCAGTTGTCGATCCCTTGCACACACAAATCATAACGCAAAAACATCTCTATCTCTATCGCAGGATGGTGTCACAAGCATGAGAAGCTGCTGCTGGTTTATGACTACATGCCCAACGGCAGCCTTGACCAAAACCTCTTCGGCGATGCCAACCGCATGCCGTTGAGCTGGACTCTTCGCTGCAAGATCATCTCCGGGGTAGCCTCCGCCCTCCACTACCTCCACAACGAGTACCAAAAGAGGGTGGTCCACCGCGACGTTAAGGCTAGTAACATCATGCTTGACGCCGAGTTCAACCCCAAGCTAGGAGACTTTGGCCTTGCACGAGCCCTAGACAACGAGAAAACCTCATACACAGAACCCCAAGGCGTTCCGGGAACACCGGGGTACATGGCCCCCGAATACGTGTTCACGGGCAAGGCCACTGAGCAGTCTGATGTATATGCTTTTGGAGCAGTTCTATTGGAAGTGGTTTGTGGTCGTATGCCCGGGACTCAAATTGGCACATACCCGTTGTTAGTAGATTGGGTCTGGGCCTTGCATCGCAAGGGCCAGTTACTTGAGGCGGTAGACAGTAGACTCGGGGAGGACTATGTTGCGGAGGAGGCCCAAAGATTTTTGCTTCTTGGTCTAGCCTGTTCTCATCCGATAGCAAGTGAAAGGCCCAAAACTCAAGAAATTGTTCAGATGCTATCGAGCTCGATGCCTGTGCCCCGCATGCCGTCATTCAAGCCGCCTTACAGGTTGGCGCCCGTGCCGATGTTGGAGGAAGACATCATTCTGGCCACCAACACCGACACGACGTTCTTTACGGCCGTGGATTGTGGATCAGGTGCAGCACCAGTGGCCATTAACCCAGAAATCCAACGCCCAGATAGTGACAGCCACATTTATATAGTTTAAATTCTCATTGTTCCTGGTCTTTCCTACAAGCTAGTTGTTAATGGTGGAATAAGAAATCAGATGATTTCCATCCTTCTCTCTTTATTTCTTTATTGAGAGAAGGGAGAAGAATGGGGGAATTGCTTGTACATTTGGTACGTAGGTGGTGGTGTGTATAAAATTACCTTTTGTTGTACTTATGTTTCTTTGTACTAACAGTTCTCTTTCGTTAATTAACAGTTAAAAGAGGATTTGTTTTCCCGTATATGGAGTAGTTGTTAAAAGTCTATCTTCTGTGTAAAAGCCAAAATGTTATTGATTTTCCTTTCACTTCTCTTTCTCATAATAAGTTCCGCGGTTTGTTTGATCTCCTAAACTTATAAAAAATTAAGTTGGTTTTGTCCTTATTTGAATTTTTTTTTTCACATTTGTTAATTTTGCGCCCAATTTTTTGGGCTTTCCTTGTTTTGTTCTTTTTTTTTTTTCTTTGTTACTCGTTAATCCTAAGTATTTTTTGGGCTTTCCTTGTTTTGTTCCTTTTTTTTTTTGTCATTCATTAATCATAATATTTTTTGGGCTTTCCTTGTTTTGTCCTTACTCAAAATCTTTTTCACATTTATTAGTTTTGCGCTTCACTTTTTTTTGTTCAAATCAGAAGAGTAAAAAATTACTCCCTCCATCCCTTTTTTATAATCTGGTATTCCATTTTGGGTTGTCCCTTAATAAGCGTCTATTTTGTAAAGTTAGTGGGTAAAAGTTGGTGCATTGTTTATTTTGTCCTTAAAAGTAGATTCCATTTTGAAAAGTTAATAAGTAAAAGTGTAATGATGATGAGTAAATAGGAAAAATGGATGAAAAAGTTAATGTGAAAGATATAATGGTGATGTCTTTTTAATAAGTTAAAATTACGAAACAAGACCTTAAAAAGGGACGGAGGGAGTATGATTTTTACCCAAATATGTTCTGAAATATTCAAGATAAAGTTCAAAAAGCCCAAAAAACTAAATTTATCTTGAATATTTCAAAAAATATTTAGGTAAAAGTCATAATTTTTTACTTTTCCGATTGGTCTAAATCCGGATATATACATGTGACTAAAACATTTTATTTGCCTTCTCCTTTTATTACCCTTCCTCCCCCTGTCTCTTCTTTTCTGCCTTCCCCTCCTACAAACATATTAGAAACTAAAAGAGACGGCGGCTTCATTTCCAGTAACTAAACGTTGTAGTACTTGACCTTTTTATTTTGTCCTTATTCCAAAGAATTTCGAGTCTGCTTTTTTAATTTTCTTGGATAATTCCAAAAAAATTTGGTAAATGTTATAAATTTTTTACTTTTCGATTATCTCATGGAGACAAACCAATTATTTATAAAAGTATGGCGAACCACTAACAAACTCAAAAAAAATTCTGAATAAAGAGAAAATAAAAAAGTCAAGAACTACTGCTTTTAGTTTAGTGGAAACAAGACCTGAATGAAAGATTGAGATTTGTAAATAGCGGCCATAGAAAGTCTTATATCCTCTTTAGGTTCGAGAAGGCGGCTTCTCCGCCACTCTCTCTAATCGATTTTTTATTTTATTTTGTTTTTTAGACTCCTTCCATTAAGATCAATGATTAATAGAGAGAAAACTTAACATGACAAATATCACAAAAATTCAGAAGAGACAGAAAAATACCAAAACAATAACTTGGTAACAAAAGGACTTATTTTTTCTTATCGAACAAATTTTATCACTAGCCTTTAACATTAATATAACAAAATTCAGAAGAGATGAAGAAAAACACCAGCACAATAATATTGGAACAAGGGCGCTTATTTTTCTTACCGAACAAATCTTTATTTTTAGCTTTATCATATAATTTTTTTACGTGAATAATCTTCTCAACATGTCCTACGAATCATCAATTAGGATCATTCATTACACATGCAATTGTAGGTATCTAAAAACAAACCTTATTTAAAAAATATGATGTTAGTCGATAATTATTGACATCTAAGTAAAGATGAATTTTTTAACAAATAATCTTGCCGATGACATTGAGACGTAAGAAATGAGTCATTCAGATCATAACATTTTTAGTCTAGTATGTATATATACAACATTTAAAATTATTTTTTGACCAAAGTATAGTTAAAATAGAGAGGCTGATAGAATGTATAGCTACCTAAAATGGACGGATCATTTTGAATAGCTATTTTAACCCAAACTATATATAGATTGGTGCACTTAACTTGTTCTCACATGTTTTTCTTAGCAATTTATTACTCCATCTGTCCCAAATTAATTGCTGCTCATTTTAATTATACAATTTTGGACCTCTCGAAAATTGCTATATTTTTAACTACAACTTTTTAAAAAATATAATGTTCCTTGATAGCTGTTGATATGATTGAGTGACTAAATAAAAAAACAAACTGAAGTATTTGAATAAATTACTGTTAAAATAGAGAGGTTGATATAGTTGCATCTCTTAAAAAATAGACAGCTAAATTTTTTGCAAAAAACATTCATTTTTTTTGGTTAAAAAATTTAATTTTTTTTCACAGATCGAAAGAAATATATATCAATAAGTTCTTTCAAGTTGTGAAAAAGTTAAAATTTTTTAACCGAAAAAATACATCTTTTTAAAGTCCTAGGCTTACAGACTGTACATTTATTTAGGCACAGAGGGAGTATTATTTTTCTTTTCTTTCCGCAAGTTCCAGGCTGAATTATTATACTAAAATTTTATTTTGTTCATCAAAATATAAACAAATTAAACTACTGTATATTAGAACATTTTTTTTTTTTGCTAGACAAAGGAAATATTTATTAATCTCGAAAGGGGTACATCGAGAAGAAAACAAGTAGAGAAAGAGCTAGACAAAGCCCAAAATTACATACACCTCCAACCGATAGTTGGATGCACACCTGAAAACTGGGTTACAATCTCAGTTTTTGGACACCGTCTAAGAAAATTTTGAACTCCTCAATAGTGTAGACCTTGATGTCGAACTTTGCCTTCATCCACATCACAACTCTAGTTTTGACTAACTCCCCCTCCCAAACTTGTTTCGTTGAATTGTTTTTTTTTTTTGCTCGGCAAACGAAACGATTTTATTAACTCTAACAAGGGAACATCGAGTGGAAAAACAAGAGTGAGCCAACACTAACTCACCCACACAAAGGACGAAAAAGCAAAGAATTAAAGAGCATCCAACCGAAAGTTGGAAGCAACAACACCTCAAAGTCAAACTTAGAGCTTCAACATACACTACAAGAAATTACACCATTCCCGACTAACAGTTTAGTCGGCAAAAGGTATGAATTTAGTCGGTAATAGTAATTCCCGACTAAAAAATTTGGTCGGCAATTTAGTCGGGGAATTGCGGTCGCCGAAGGTAATTACCGACTAAAATACATTTAGTTGGCAAATTTTGGTTTTTCCCGACTAATTATTTAGTCGGGTAATTTTAATTATTGTCGACAAAGTATTTAGTCGGCAAAATTATTTAGTCGGTAAATGTTTAATAAATTGCCGACTAATAATTTAGTCGGAAATAATTTACTAAATTACCGGCTAATTATTTAGTCGGCAATTATTTAATTAATTAATGAAAATAGTTCATAAATTACCGACTAATTATTTAGTCGGCAATTATTTAATTAATTAATGAAAATATTTGATAAATTTCCGACCAAATATTTAGTCGGCAATTATTTAATTAATTACTGAAAATATTTGATAAATTCCCGACTAATTATTTAGTCGGCAATTATTTAATTAGTTACTGAAAATATTTGATAAATTCCCGACTAATTATTTAGTCGGCAATTATTTAATTAGTTACTGAAAATATTTGATAAATTCCCGACTAATTTTTTAGTCGGCAATTATTTAATTAATTATTGAAAATATTTGATAATTAGTCAGTAAATGTGAAAAGAATTTGCCACTAAATAGTTGGCATCTTTTATTTTAAAACTAATTTTAAAATTTGCTTAGATTTTTTTTATTTGGTGATTCACAGTAAATTAAATTGAGCAATATTTATTCACCAATCTACTGTAATCAAGTATTGAAATTCAAAAACAAATCATTCATAACTTCCATAAATAATGGGTGTTCACCAAATACTTAACAAACGGTATCCGAATTCACAGAGTACAAAATAACGAAAAGTGTACGTAGCATCAAACATATCATATCCAAGCCCTAAAGTGCAAAATAATAGAAAAGTTCAACAACGAGAAACCTAAAGTACGGTAGAATTCACGGCAAAAATTCAACTTCTTCATTTGTACTCCTTAACGAGATGTCAAATACTCCAATATCTGTGGAAAAAACAAAACACAATAATGAAACTCATGATATTGATACAAACTTGATAATGGTACATCAAAGGAAGAAAAGAAACCTAATCTAATCAAGGAAAAATGTTCAATAATATAAATTGCTGATGACATATTGATAAAAGGAATGCCATTGTCCTCACTGCAAATCAATAAGACAATAAAGTTTCAAAAAGATCTTGTCCTCACTGCAAATCAATGCTCTTGCATAGAAAGAACCATGCAAATTCTCATCACAACTTCAAGAAAACCTTTAAATAAGCTTCTTGTATGGACATTAATGAGAGACTCCGGTATCACATATACCATGCAAGCAATGTATAGGATGCAATAGTGGGTTCTAATACTATTAACTCTCTTTTTTTTATCAGAGAGAGTTAAATCTGGATTTTCATCCAGCAAAGCCATGATAAAATATTTTTCTTTCTTCACCACTCATCTAATGCTACATGTATAGAAATAAGAGCTGAAGACCAATTATGAGCACTAGAGCTAAAGCTAACCTAATAGTCAACCCCTCCTAAGACTTTCTTGCAAACTAAATAACCCATCGGCATTGGAACCTGACCAAAACAAGACATTCAAGTCAGCTGGAGGGATAGGAACAAGAGAGCATCCCACCAAGCTAAAAACTTCTTATACCATTGTCCACCAATCAGAATTAATACCTTCCCTTATGCAGGAGGTTGTAATTTTATTCCACACTACTCATACCAGGCATTGAACTTACAAATTAAAACAAATGAGTATAGTGATTCTTCGTAGTGCTCTCTATTTCGTCCCTCAACTGAATGACAGTGTCACAGTACCTTAGCTAGAGTCATAGCCTTGATGCAAAAAACTCGATTCTTGGGTCAAAAAGTTGTAATTGCTTCTACATATATATCAAATCTTAACTTGGTTTCCAGCACAATTCACATTCACAACCAAAAAAAAAAACACACAAGTGAAACATAAAATTCAGTTTTTTGATGGAACTGTAGGACAAATATGTCAGCAATAAGATATCAAGAGATGGAAACATTGAACAAAAAACTAACATAAAAGGTGGTAAAATAAAATTACAGGAAGCTGTGGCACGGAAAGGAAATCAAGATAGTTAATTGATATCCAACAAACAGTTAACTAAAGGGAAAACTATTTCTAATCAACATAATGCCATATCCCAAAGTCTAGAGTTCATTTCACTAAGCAATCTGAAACAAAAGCAATTATTCCTCATACTCTACTTTTGTGTACTAGAAGGAAAGAGTCAGTAATTTTTGCAGGGGCTCAAGTATATCTAAAGAAGGGACACATATGCACCCCCGAAATAGGGGAGGAGAGAGCGGTCATTTTAACCTGTATGGGTATTTTTTGGTTTGGTAAACCACCCTTTCTGGTTCAATTTTAAACTAGTTTTGGCACTCTTGTTGGCTGCCCAAATACAGACACAATGGCAGCACGAAACAGGGGAGGAGAGAGGGGTCTATAAGAAGTTACAAGTTACAACTTCTTTTGCCCATTATATAGGTAGAGTGGAACCTCATGGTTTTCCCTACATTCAATTCTTAAAGCAGAACTTATAGTTTTCAGCAGAACGGTTTGTGTTCAAAAGCTCATTAAAAATCACATACTCAATATTTTCCAATGATTCCAACACCAAAACATCACCAATTGATCAAGGTTTAAGACCCATGAGAACCCATAGTCAATAACACATTCAACTATGATACAATTGATGAAAAAACATAGCTCCAAAAGCTGCCCAGATTTTCAGAATTACCAAACCATTAACTTCGGAACAAAAACTGATTTTGTCTAGAAGAATTTAAGGCACAAACCTTATATATTCAGAAAGGTATGTAAGTCTAGTTTCAGAAACAAGAAACGGTGCGTAAAACCGATACCCGAGCTAGGAGATATGTTCGTTTCTTCAAGACGTGTTGGGTGCTGTCCGCACATACACGAATCTGACAGCAGTTCAGTCCATGATTTTTATGTTTTTCCTCGCTTCATATAAAATTCTGAAATTTTTACAGCATATGCCAAACACATAGAGGCATCTTCAGTAAAATTACCAAAAAATAACATGATTGGCACATCAATGATAAAAATTCCTCAAATAAATGACAGATTCAACTTGTTCAAAAACATAGTTCAGCATATTCATAAGATATGCGAATTTCCTGGAATTAAACCCAACTCCAACCTCTAAAACCATCTCTCATGGATTCAATTCAGAGCTAGCTACATGTCAAGTATGGAATTGAACAATAAAATCATAGATTCAAGTATAAAAGAGCATGAATTACCATACAAAGTCTTCAACTCAAGCAAATAAGATTATTATGTCATGGACTTGGGGCTACAAATATAGCTTCCCTTCAATAATTGCTCGCCATGTGAAACCATGACAGCTAATTGTCTTTGTAGGGAAGTTCATCACAACCCACAACAAGAACTATGGGATGTCATTTGTTGGTTGAAGTTCTGAGTTCTAACCACTGTTTCTCGTCTTCTTTATTTTTAGTTGAGAGAATAGACCAATAGAAACTGTTGTGAACCTCATAGTAGATGTAATGACAATGTGTGCAGGGATTCATTCTCATGCTAAAATACTAGCTTCAACAGGACATAGATGAAGAATGACTGAATATAGAGCATTTTCGAACTTTTCGATTACGAACTTAACAACTCTAGTAACAAACTGATAAAAGTGACAAATTTATTATCGTGCCGACATGCAACTTCTTAGGATAAAGGGTTTCTTCCCTTCTTTTCACTATTCTTTTGGGCACAGAAGTAACATGAAATTTAGTTTCTTCACTATTTTTCCTTTCTCTTCCCTTCTTTTTACTATTCTTTTGGGTACAAAAGTTATCATGGTTTCATACCAAACTCTAGATATGAACATGAAATTTAGTTTTGACAGCCAAGGAATCACACTTGCTAAGCTGGAGCATGGCGAGCTTTCCTAAATGACAAACAACCAAAGTATTTGTTTGCTTTGGACTGAAAAGTGAAAAGCTAATGTAGTATTTTGTCAACTGATACATCAGAATTTTCAGCACAACCGCGCAAAATGCACGCGAATGTGAAATTATCAGGCTTTGTTTCTGAGCAAAACATCTGCTTAAAAAGGCTAAATGCACCAGTAAACTTGTGGGCTGTGGCGTATGCTCTGATTATGGAGTTCCAGAGGTAGACAGCTTCGGTGGGGCGTTTTGTCGAACAAGTTACGGGCGGAGAAAAGGTCGTGGTTGATGGCGTAGAATCTTACGATTCTGGTCTCATAAAACGGATCATGTGAGAGATGGGTTTTGGAGATCAAAGTGGAGTTGCTGGGTTTTTGATAGAGGTTGGTGAAGCCTCGAGAGTTCGAGGAGCAGTGAACGGAATTGGATGCACATTTATGTATGAAAATATGCTTCCCTTTTATCATCTACTTTACTTATTACATATGATATGCTGCAGGTGGAAATGCAAATTTGGAGAGAACGAATAGATGGAGAGAGAGAGAGAGAGAGAGAGAGGACTAACCGTTGGGAAGAGCTGCGGGCAGGAGAGAGCAAGAGTGAGAGAGAAGCGCGAACAGATTGGGATTTCCCTTCAGCGCCGCATCTGTTTTGAGAGAGGCGCGAACAGATTTTAGGCCTTTCAAATATTTGGGGATTTCCCTTCGGGCGCAGGCGCGAACAGATTGGGATTTCAAGTATTTTGAGGATTAGGGTCAAAATAATTAAACGCTCTTGTATCGAGTAATACGAACCAAATTCCAAACTTAATAGGCCAACTATTTTTTAATAGTGGTTGATCTAAACCATTAGAATTTCACGTCTTATTAATTCCTTCATTATCACCAAAATCGAAGCTCATCGGATATCGGTGACCACCTGATCGGACAACATATGATACATTCCAAGGCATTAAAGTATTAGATTGCAATACCCGCCCCTACCTAAGTCTTTTTTTATTGATCGGAACCGTCCATCTTTTACATATCATGGAGTACATCAGTCGTATAAAAAATGAAGTTAATGGAGTATCGCTACACACTTGATCGGCCATACAAACTCATTTTGTTTACGAAATTGGGTCTCGATAAAAAGGCTTTTTAAACCCGATTGAGACAATCTTTTACGAGAATGCTATAATCAACAAGGAAAACAAAAGCAACGGTCTGGATCATCGTAACCGTGTCACGATCGAATGACTACTGTATGTTCAAGTACAACATAAGATTGAATTTGTTAACAATTACATTGAACGTATAGAATTTAAAGGCAATTGGCAACTCAATTTTTACAGTGGTTGATCCGATCCGTTAGGATTTCACGTCTCACTGATTTCATCATAGTCACCAAAAATAGAGAACATCGGATATCAACGACCGCCTCATCTGACAACATTTGATGCATCCCGAGGCATTAAAGTATTAGATTGCAAGACCTGACCACGCCAAAGTCTTTATATTTTGATCCGAACCGTCTATCTTTTACATATATTTGAATTTATCATTCGCACCAAGAATTAAGTTAATCGGATATCTATACACATTTGATCGGATGTAACTATCATCCAAAAAATAAATTGCGTTCCAATTAAGGAGCTTTCTAAACCTGATTGAATCGAATTTTTATGATAATGATTTATTCAATAAGCACAACGAAATCAATGGCCACGACCATTAAAATAGTTTTGTTTTATTGAGATCCACTAAATAATCGTATCGAAGAATATTAAAAATGAATAACATGTAGTAACATATAGATATTCCCCGACCAAAAATAGTTTTAGTCGGCATTTAATAACATTTACCGACTAAAATATTTAGTCGGAATATTTATTTCATTTATTGGGTTTTTAATTTGGGGGAAAAAGAGATATTCCCCGACTAAATATTGTTTTAGTCGGCAATTAATACCATTTACCGACAAAAATATTTAGTCGGCATATTTATTTCATTTATTTGTTTTTTAATTTGGGGAAAAAAAGATATTCCCCGACTAAATATTGTTTTAGTCAGTATTTAATACCATTTACCGACTAAAATATTTAGTCGGCATATTTATTTCATTTATTTGTTTTTTAATTTGGGGAAAAAATTGATATTCCCCGACTAAATATAGTTTTAGTCGGTATTTATTAACATTTACTGATTAAAATTCATTAGTCGGTGTTTTGATTTACATTTGCCGACTAAAAAAAGTTTAGTCGGTAATTGTTAGACAATTGGCGACTAAAATTTATTTAGTCGGGAATGTTAGTCGGCAATTGTGTAATTTCTTGTAGTGATACGGATTCCACCTAGAAAGCTCCGAAAATCCTCCACCGAATAAACCTTGATGTCAAACTTAGCTTTCATCCACATATCCACCCTTATCTTGACAACCTCTCCAACCTCACTCGCGGACCTTATAACGTTGTTGAAGATGAGGTCATTCCTTGCAAGCCACATAGGTCATTCCTCACTCGCGGACCTTATAACGTTGTTTCGTTGAATTGTTGAAGATAGTGTCGTTTCTTACCAACCAAAGAGACCATAACGTTGCATAGAAGCAAGCTTCCCACACATGTTTTTCCAGGTTGAAAAAATCATTCACAAACCACCAATTTGCTAATTCCAAAACAGAGAGTGGACAGACCCATTTGATGTTCCACTAGTCTAGAATTATAGACCATACACTCCATGAAAAATGACAATGAAGGAACAAATGCTGATGGGTTTCAAGATTCGAGGAGCAAAGGGGGCACAAAGCTAATTGAAACTCACTGATCAAGTTTTTGCTGAAAATGATCGACCTAGTTACTGCTTTTTCCTTTACCACCATCCAAGCAAAGATTTCCACCTTAGGTGGGCCCAAATTCTTCCATAGGGACCCCAACAACGCATTGCTCGGGTAGTTTAACAATTCCTAGTGCCCATAAGCTGACTTGACAGAGAAAATACCGTCATTCGTCCATCTCCACTGCAAGGTATCAGGTTTCGATGGGTCTAGAGTGACTTGTTGGAGCCTCTGTTTCAAATTGTCCATCTCTTGCTTCTCTCGCCCAAACATTTCTCTCCTGAATACTAAATCTCATGATCTTTCAACCCTTAAATTACTGATCAACACCTCTTTTTGAGTAGAAAACGAAAACAGCCTAGGATAATCTTCTTTCAATGAAGATTCACCTAACCAATCCCAAAACACGGTTGCATTGCCTGAGTTTACCTGGACTCGAAAGCTATCTTGAATGGAATATCCCAGATAGGAGGAGGGATTATCCAAAGAACAAATATTTGACCATATCTGGATGATGAGCCAGAATCGAGAACATAGGGTAGCCAACAGTTAGCATCCAAAATGTATTTTCCTCTAATCGCTTTCACCCATAGAGCATCTTTATCCTTCCCAAATCTCCACCACCATTTTGCCAAAAGAACTAGGTTTTGTTGCATCAGTTTCTTGACCCCCAACTCGCTGATAGATTTCTTTCGAGTAATCTCATCCCACTTGACCGTGTGCATTTTCATTTTATCGATCGTGTCACCCCAGAAAAATTGTCTCTGGAGTTTCTCCAATTTCCTCTCAACAGCTGTAGGCATTTTAAACAGGGACATGAAATAAATGGGGATGTTTGCAGAATTTGAGTTCATAAGAGTCAACCTTCCCCTAGTTGAAATACAACGAGAATGCCAAATACTCAACACCTTCTCAATCCTTTCAATCACAGAGTCCCAAGTTTTGATCCTCCCCGGATTAGCACCCAACGGCAACCCGAGATATTTGATCAGTAGCTGCTCCACTTTACAACCCATGATCTGGGCCAAGGAATAACCCCTCAACTTACACTTTACTAGTCCCGAGCAAAGAAAATAAAATGCAACTAAAGAAAACAAATTAAAACTGATAGTTCTTTTAAACCCCCAGGCAGCCCCGGTAGGACGAGTGAAGTCTCGTGAGGGTTTTCAGTAGTGATCACCCACAAAATACCGTGAATCCTTACCACATGAAACTCGAAAACCTGTTAGACAGCTCAATGATATCTCAAGCAAAAGAATATGAAGCCATCACAATGAGATAACGGCATAAGCAGTTCTAGATACTATCAAGTCATAAAAATGAGTCATGGCACCTATACTCAGCGTGTGTGAAGAAGGGTTTTGGTCACAAGTGAAAAATAACCAAAAGTTCTCTCTGGACCGAGTCTCAACTTCAAATCTCACCGTGTCATGCACTCAACAAATGAAATCACTCGAAACAAGGTGCATATTACTCTCAATATGTGCAGGCGGAAATTATGTAAATGAAAGCAAAGTACCCTGCACAAGTTGACACAAAAAGAAAACTCTACAAAGTGGACACATGATCTCATAAACGGAATGCCAAGTATTAAAAACTCTTTTTATCCACCTATTCACAGCCCATGCCCCTAGGATCAAATAGGACTTCGATTCCAGTGATAATGGTAGGTAAGGGAAAGTATTTCAAGGTTAGGGTAAAACATTCAAGTGTTTGAGAATAGGCCAACAACAACACATAGGCATATAAAACAATGCGTGCCTCTTTTCTTTAATTTCTTTTTTCTTCTTTTCAACTTCACCACATCTCTCTCTCCTACCTTTAATACAATCTCACAATAAGAACAAATATTTCTCCTTTTCACAATAAATTGGTATCTTCCCTTTTTGCCTTTTTTTGTTTGTTTTTTTCTCTCTTTTTTTTTTTGAATGGGAAAGATTACCAGCAATCAAAACTCAATTCTCACAACTTTACCCTCTCTCTTCTAAATAATTCATCTCTACATAATTACTAAGCCTTCTCAAGACACAATATAGATGGTGGAGCATAACAAGAAAAGGGTTGTATGCATGAGGCTTAAATGGGCTCTAAGAGATAAATGTATGAATGAAAGAAACGAACCGGCTCAAAATAGCAAAGATGACCTATAATCCTCTCCAAGGGGCAATACAACCATGCAACTTTTCAAACCCAAAAGATATATAGGTAATTCAAAACATTCTTTACACTTGACAACAAAAATAATGAGATCCACAACAAATTTACTCTTGTGACAAGAAGAGTTTATTTGACACCACTCCAAGGAAAGATAAGGCTTTAAACTCACATGGGCATAAGTCTCCACTAAACTAGCCATTAAGAATAATTAAGTCACAACTCACAAGCAACCAAAGCCCAAATAAATGTGAAGTGAAAAAGTGCTAATAATAAATGTCATGACAAATTTTCGTGACAAACTAGCAAAAAGAACTACTATGCCACCACAATATCAAAATAATGACTATTGTATCTCTAACTTAATCAATCATGAGCCAATCTCAACAGCCTTCAAGTCTCATGCAAAAAGAATCCCACTATTTTTTTATTTTTCAATTTTTTCTCTTTTTTAAAATAAAGAACAAAGTGATCTTTCCTCCCAACTTGAACTATTCAATGTCTTCATTGAATACGAAAGAATAAAAATATAGGACATAAAAGAAAAAGAAGGGAAATGTATCACCTTGTAACGGAGAACTACGTAAGAAATAACATAGTGGGAAAAAGACCCCCCAACTTGAACGAAGCATCCTGCAATGTTAGTCTTCACAAAAAAAAAAGATAAAATAAAATAAAATAAAAGTAGCTAATCTAAGAAAGAGAAAAGGAAAAAAAAAACTATACAAAAAATTAATGACATTCAATCCCATCACGTGAAATCCAACTATTCATCATACTACGAAGAGCAATCAAAATCAACATTTCAACCAACTTCAAGCATTCCGTTAAAAATTGTACGCGATCATGCCACAAAACCAAATACTTAGAATATCTTAATTGCCGGTTGCCCCAAGCGTAGGGCTGAGACCGATGTAGCATAATATCCGGTAAGACCGGAGTCGAATCCACAAAGACGGTAATGTGTGCTGACTAAGAACTCGGGGTGTTATTTTTTTTAATTGGCTTTTAGGTAGCCACCCCTTGTCGATTGATGAAAGATTAACTTAAATCTAGGAAATAACTATTCTTTTCAAATAATTAAAAATGAGGTACAGTCGTAGGGTTCATAGCACTTGTAACTAGTCCGGATTAACCGGCTCTATTTGGAGTTCTTAAAAACGTTTAATTTTAAATTGAAAAAGATACCCCGCAAGATGCGAATCCTTATGGTCGCCGTTTACTCATGCGCAGCGGAAAATGAGTTTTGGACCCCCATTTCTCCGTTCACATGGGCTCCGACGATGCCTGGGGTTCGTCCAACGAATGTTCTTTAATAACCTAAAATTGTCTTTTCTTTATTGTTCGAAAATATGAGAAGTGCCCAGATCAGCCACGGTGTGCTAATCACCCCGCGATCGACCCTACCTACACAACTATTCACTAATCATTGAGCAAGAAATAGAAGAAACCCTAGTTTGAAACATGCTTATATTATTCGATACGAAAAATAAACAAGAGATTCAAACCAAATAAAAACAATTGAATAACTTTAATGAAGAACAGAAATCGATACGAATTATCGAACTGTAACTCCAAGAACTTAAAAAGAAGAGAGCTCCGAAAAAAAACACCGTACTCTAAAGCTGCAAAATAAAATCGGAACAATCCTCACGATGGCAGCAGTCGGCAGCCTTCTTCTGTCCGTGGGAATCGCCTCCTGCTGTTTCGTCCGTGGCATAAAAAACAGTCCTCCTGCGCAGCTTTCTTCTCTCCTTTTATAATAGTTTAAAACCCTTCCATGTAATACTTGGAAAAAGCCTTTTCTTTCTATTCTGGCCCACCATAGCAAGGCCAATGTGTAACAGAAAGTCTGAGTATCCCGACCGGGAACTCCCGACCGAAATCCCGACGCCGCTCCGGCGCCGATCCGGCCACCGGACGGCTGATCGGAGCCGACCAAAAATTCTATAAAAAAAACATACAAAAAAATGGAGTGTTTGGATCGGCCACCTACACACATCGGATGCCGTTGATCCTCGCGTGGAGCCACTCGGTTTTTTTTTTTAGAATTTTTGGTCGGCTCCGATCAGCCGTCCGGTGGCCGGATCGGCGCCGGAGCGGCGTCGGGATTTCGGTCGGGAGTTCCCGGTCGGAAACTATAGCCTTGCTCAATGCGTAAATATGCCTTTTTCCTATTGGACCCACAAACACATGGGTATTTTGTAAGCCAATTCCAATTCTAAGAGCATAGGGATGTTGATGGACGGTAGCAGTAAATCCCAAGGCCCCAATTCACGATTCAATCCTCTCAGCTCTGGCCACGTCCATTAATTAATAAGCTTTCATGATCTAAGCTTCAAAACACCTACAAGACAAAAACTAAACATTAAGTTTCGATTAACAATATAAATAGACTTAACAAAGATAAATTAGGGAACGCTAATGTAAACATTTACGCTCTTATCAGTTGCCTGAAGTGGAATATTGACACCACAGAGGGAGCTCTTCGACAAGTTAATTTTTAAGTCAGACATCAATTGAAAGCACTTTAATATTCTTTTAATGTTTGTCATCTCCTCCGGGTCATTATTGCAAATTATATCATCCGCAAATTGTAAATGAGAAATATTGACACCGTTACTCCCCAATTTGGTTCCTTTAATAATATTTTGGTCCTTCGCTCGTTCTAGCATTATGTTGTGGGCCTCCACGACTATGTTAAAAAGAAAAGGAGATAGTTAATTGCCTTGACTTAGCCCTTTTTGTGTTTGAAATTCAGGTGAGGGTGATCTATTGATCAAAATTGACATTGAGACCGAAAAACAACGTACACTCTAAAATCCAATCCCTCCATTTGTCCCCAAATCCCAACCTTAGATAGCATATTGCACAGAAAGCTCCAGGTAACACGGTCGTACGCTCTTTCAAAGTCTAGTTTCAAGATAAGGACCCGTGTGCCCTGACTTTTCAGCTATTGACTACCCTTTTGGAAATTCAGGCGCGGAGGTAGGTTTGTAGACCATCCTTTTGAAAATTCAGTAGCTCGAATGTCCTATTCAATGATTTGTGGACCAAGCTTTTGGAAATTCACTAAGGGTATGTTTGGTTGGATGGAATCAATGTTTGAATGGAATAATCATTTCAATAACTTACTAATTCCAATATTTAGTTCACCATTAAATAATGAAATGATGATTCCAAATAGAATCACTATTCACCTTAGTTAAGGAATTGTTATTCCATTTCTTTGTCACACCAAAATTATTAGTGCCACTCCAACATTCACTATTGCTACACCAATAATTACTATTGTCACTCCAAAAATTACTATTGCCACTCCAAAAATTGCTATTGCCACACTATTCCATTAGAGATGAGAATGACTATTCCTAAGCACAACCAAACATGAGAATGGGAATGATTATTCCATTCTCAATTCCTCTAATTCTATTCCATTCTTAGTTCTATTCTTATTTACATTCCATTCCATCCAACCAAACGCACCCTAAATGGAATTCAGGAAGAATAGAATATCAATCACAGAAGAAACAAACTACTGCATATTAGTAGAACATTGAATCAGAACTTATTTCTTAATGAAAATTTGTTGTGAAATTAAATCAATCGATCAATAGCTGGAATATATACTATCTATTTAATAAAACATAAGGGTGTGAGGACCACACAAGACAAGTTGATCCAAGGGTTAAGATTGATTTGATCCAAGGGCTGATGTGTGCTCTCCAACTCTCTTAAGAAAATACTCACACTCTTACAACTATATTACAAAAATGTCATCGGTTCTTTTTACCTATTGCTCGGCTTCTGACGTTAACATAAAAAAATAAAAATATATTACAAAAATGCCCGTGCCTACGACACTCCCGGGGTGCATAATTCCGTAGGCACGGATAAGCGCTAGTATACTATACATTGTAAATGTTCTCGACTAATTTCCCAAAAACAACCAATTTAGATCATCAAAGTAAATTCAGAAATAACTCACAAATGCATTCAACAGGACCTAGGTAAAGGAGGATCCTCCCCCAAGTTATATACGTATTTTTTTTTTTTTCAAATTGATAGGAGTTGTATTATATCAGAAAACAATTGAATACATATAAGTTGAATATCGTCTCGAGGAGAGTAAATAACCAAACAAGTGGTCTAGCTATCCAAGATCATCTACTAGAGCCTCACAACCAAACAATAAAATTTTCTGCCGTAACAATAGTGGCGACGGCATGCTTTACTTTCAAGATTGACCTCCTACTAGTTTCATAGGTCGAAATTTGGACTTGTATTTTAGTCCAAAGCTAAGAAGGTTCGAAGCAATGGAGATGGAGAGAAGACCATTGACCTCTTCAAACATCAAACCCTCCCGTCTCCCTTTCCCTTTCCCTCTCCTCTCTCGAGTATTCACTAGTCCCAAAGCATGGCCTGCCCATATGATACTCCAGATTATTTTAGAATCAAACATTTATACAGGATTCATACATGTTTTCGTGAACTCTACGAGAATATGTGGTGTTGCAGTGCCCCGAATGGAAGCATGTACCCTGTGGCCATTCTCCGGGAGGAGTGAATAATGTTAGACCTCCAAAAATGTGAGGATACATAACTCTTGGTACATGAAAAATTTCAGGAAATAAAATAATAAACGGTCTAAATCCACAGTTAATTTTCTAGATCTAGATGTGAATGTGAATCTAGACCTTTCGTTTTCTTCCATTTACATTTTAGTCCAAAAAGTTGTTCTTCTAAAAAAACCAATGGCTTTCCCGCAAAAAAAGAGCCAAATAAAGTCACAAAAAACGAAAATAAGCCAATTGTTTCGTCTTTATTAAAAAAAATTGGATTTCGGTCAACAATTTTTACTTTTTAACTTCCTCTTGTCATGAGGATGCAATAATTCCCAAAAAATTGAGAATAAGCCAAGTGATACGAAAAAAATTTGAATAAGGACAAAAAATAAGCCACATTGACTTATTTTTCCGAACACCCACTAAGAATGTTCAAAGCAATGGAGATGGAGATGGAGATTGAGAGAAGACCATTGGCCTGTTCAAACTTCAAAACCCTTCCTCTCCCTTTCCCTCTCATCTCTCAAGCATTCACTAGTCCCAAAACACAACAATCTGATATTCCGGATTATTTTAGAATCACACATTTATGCGGACTTCAAACATTTTGTCGTAAACTTTACGAGGATGTGTGGTGTTAAAATGCACCGAATTGAAGCAAGTACCCTATGGCCGTTCTCTAGGAGGAGTGAATAATATTAGACCTCCAAAAATGATAGGATACATAGCTCTCGGTACAAGAAAATGTTCATAAAATAAAAAATGAACGGTCCAAAATTCACAGTTAATTTTCTGAATCTAGATGTGAGAGTCATGTAGTGTACCTTCCACAAGAAAAAATAAACAGTCATTCGGACGACTTTTCAAATATAAGTATCTTCTCTCCCGTTTGAAGCAAAGTCCCATAAAACCCCCTCTCTTAAATCTCCGTTTCCATTTCCACATTACCCAAAAACCCTGGCCGTCGAAATGGAACGGCCGGCGAATCCAATCCCAGCCGTCGTGCTCCTCTTCTCTTTACTCGCAGCGGCGCCTCCGGTCTCTGCCAGACTCAAAACCTGCACTATTACGTACGATGACTTCAAGTACTACTCCAACTCCAACACCCAGAAATTGTACTTAGCCAGCAATGATTCAACGCTAGCCAGCGGCGCCCTCCATGTCACGCTGGAGTCGTCCGATTACACCCAACCCACGAACCATTCCGGTCGAATTTTATACGATAAGTCTTTCAAGCTTTGGGAAGGCCGAAACGACACTTACTCCGACAGCGTGGCGTCATTTAACACCTCGTTCCTCGTGAACCTCAACCAAAAGATCGGTTTCCCTACCCCTGGTGAAGGCCTGACGTTCGTGGTGGTGCCGGACCTCAATCTCCCTCCGAATAGCTTCGGCGGGTACTTGGGTCTGACCAATTTCACCACCGACGGCAACGTTTCAAATCAGATTATCGCAATTGAGCTCGACACGTTTAAAGAAGATTTCGACCCGGACTCGAACCACGTCGGACTTAATATAAACTCCGTCATATCTCGCACCACCACCTCGTTGACCCCACTCGGGTTTAAACTGGTTCCGCCCTATGGAACGACGCACAATTTCTTCAATGTATGGGCCCAGTACGACGGTATCAAAAAGGTAATTAATCGATGGAACTTCATTCCGATAGTTTTTTTTTTTTTTTTAAATTTTTGAACGGCGAAAAAATTATTGAAACGGGAATAGGGGAGGGGAATCCAACCAAAGGTTGGAAATAGTACATCGCAAGGGACAAAGCCCTAACTCCTGAGGTCTATGTAGTTACAATCAAAACAAATTGCAGGAGCCCAAACTACAACCTAGATAAACAATAAGCCCATCTCCTAATCCGGCCCAAACCATAGGCCAGCCCGCCCTAACCAAATCCTAACCCAAGAATCTCCAAAACCGGCCGTTGCCGTACAAAACACCGAAGCCGCACCTCGCCGTTAAGCCACGCCGGCGACTCCAAGATATAGCGGCTGGCGGAGGGCTCCGGCCTACGAAAATGGGGGAACAGAGAAAACCAGGCTCGGGCAAACCACCACCAAATGAAACACAGACAGCAGCAAACAAACAGGAATAACGTTAGAGATCAAAAACAGAAATGAGATCCCCGCGCCGGAGAGCAAAATAGCAGCCAAGATCCGAAACGGGCAAACACTCGACAGCCTAAACACCATCCATAGGGGATCCGACCACCTCCGCAATCAACCACCAACATCACCGCCATAACCGCCGCCGCCGCTGCACCACTACCCCGACCACCAGAACCCAACAGATTCGCCATTCTTTTTTGAAAACCTGCAAAACAAAACAAAACAGAGAACCAGCCATCACTCCCTGCTCCACCGCCACTGACCCCCTAAACCCAAACATTCAAGAGCATCAACGGGACTCAGCCGCAGCCACCAGTAGCCACCACTCCACAAACAACAGCCGCATCCCTTGATCTCCCTTGGGCAAATTCCAAACAACGCACAGATCGGGGCAGAGACGGCATCGCCGGAGAGAAGGGCCACAACATCTAGCGACCTCCTACCGCACAACACGGGAGACTCCCACGCCGTTAGGCATTCCGGAATCACTCAGCAATGATACGGCTGGAAACTACCCGATCCACGCCCCCCAAAGCCCACGACCCAACCTCGCCGTTAGACAAAAACCGGATACACCAAGTGTGAGATCCGGCGGTTGATCGGAGCCGAGGGCAGGATGCGAAGGGAGGAGGAGCAACAGCAGGGAAAGAGATGCCCAGCACAGAAAAAGGGATGAGGAAAGAGAGAGCCCGGGGGGAGGAGGGAAGGAGGCGGCGCCTCCCCCCCCAGGCGGAGAAACCCAACAGATTTACTGGACGAGAGAAACTAGAGAGAGAAAATTTCAAGTTTTGAATAGGGGAGGCTTATAGTGCACTTCTTTAGTGGTATGTTTTGAACATAAGCACATAAGTTGCTATATAAGCACATAAGTTCGGACACAGATGTTTTGAACCATTTGATGCATGTTTGTTTTTTTGGTACATCGGAAGTTGAATACATGTGAGCTTCACACAATATACATATATAAAACCACCTGCATCAACAACTAGAAACAAAAATGCTAAAGGGCTGCACAGACAGCGCGTACAACTTGCTCTTGGGCCCGTCTTGGGTTCAACTAGATAATTAGAGCCACTCATTTTGTTTAAAATATTTTATTTAGAATCCCCGTAAAAAATTAGCTCCATCTGATATCGTTAAGGGCATTTACGAAACGTGCATATTTACTGGCCTACATTGTAAACCAAAACGTGCATATTTCCTCTCCCTCGTTGTTTTTTTTCCCCTCCCGTTCTCTCTCTCTCTTTTTCCCTGACCTCCCCTTCTCCTCTTGAAGAATCAAGAGGCTAAAGAATAAAGTCGAGATTTGCAAGTAGCAACAATAAAATAAAGTTGAGATTTGCAAGTAGGCAACAATAAACTTATCGAACAAATTTTTTTTTTTTAGCTTTATCAAATTCTTTATACATGAATAATCTTTTCAACATACCCTACGAAATCATCAGTCCAGATCATCCCTTTGCAGGTTCGGATTATCAAAATCGATTAGGAAAGGGGAAAAATAAGGAAGTCCACATTTTAACTAAAATGAGAACCCCCTCATGTATCTAAACAAATGCGAGTTCGTAGGTATCTAAGCAAATTTATTTTAAGGAAAAGTATGATGTTGTTTGATACTATCTCCGTTCCCAAATAAGTGTTCACTTTTATTTTTTTCTGTTACTTTTATCTTGTTTATATCTTTTAATTTATAATATTTTTTTGATTTTAAAAATTGTCTAATAAAACTAATTGAGATCTACGAAACATGATCCATAGTGAATTTTTTAGCATTATAGATTGAAAAGATATAAACATTTTTTTGAAGTGCGCAGAATAGTAACATAGACTCTCATTTTGAAACTGAGGGAGTATATAGTTAGATGACCTTGTTTACAAATGATCTTGTCAACAACTGTAGACCAATGAAATGAGCGATGCGGATCCTCTAATTATTTTTGTTCTAGCTAGTATCCGTAAAATAATAATCACTCCATACCAAATTATTGATCTTTTTTGGGTACACTTAAATAATTGTCTATATTACACAATTTATAATGTTTTCTACGATTTCGAAACCTTCATTTAATAAAATTAATTAAGATTTATCAAACACGATCATATTGAATAAAAAAAAATTGTAAATAAAATTATAGACAATTTTTTAGAAGTCTCAAATAGTGAAAAATTAGCAATATATTGGGACGGAGGGAGTATAACATTTAAATTATTTTATGATAGACTTTGCAAAAAATTTCTCATATTTACATTTTTTAGCTAAAGGATAAACACTTTTTGTAATCAAACATAAGGACAAATGTGCCTAAAATTTTAAGGTTCCCTATAAAAGTGCCTAAAACTCTAGGGTATCCTATGAAAGTATTTTTAAAACCTTATGGTAACCCATATATGAAATTACCTAAAATCATAGGGTACCCCATGAAAATGCCTAAGCCGCTAAAACCTTATAATAGGAAAGTGCACCCTAAAATCCTATGAAAGTGTCTAAACATGTTTGGACCTTGTAGCTAAAAATTTGAAGGACCTCCACTAAAAACTATTTTAATTTACTGGCGTTATTCCTCTAAATAAAAACTATTTTACCGTTCTTAGGGTTAAGTTTCTCATTATGATACTTGATTGGGTGAATTAAAACAAAACAAAAGTACATTTGTTGTTAACATGCAATTTACTATTGCTTTCCAAGGAAACCCAAGCTTTATCATACTAAATTTTCTTTTGACCAACGAAACATAAACAGTCCATCGCGGTATACATGGCTAAACAAGCAAACCCAACGGATCCAACACCTCCCAGACCCGATACCCCGATTCTTACATCATATCTGGAGCTCAGAGGGGTCGTGAATCAAAACTCGTATTTTGGGTTTTCGGCATCCACGGGCAACAACTCAGCAGAACTCAACAGAGTTTTACGGTGGAACTTGACAGTGGAATACTATGATGTAAATTGTGTGGAGACTGGCCTTATCCTCGGGATACCAACGGCGGTACTTTTACCTGCGTCACTGGTTTTGGTATACTACTTCCGAAAGAGGTGGTTATCACGACGGTCGGATCAGCAAATGTCTAGAAAGGTGAAGAGAATGCCCGGGATGCCGAGGGAGTATGAGTACAAAGAATTGCAGAAGGCAACAAACAATTTTGATAAGACGAGGAAGTTGGGACAGGGTGGGTATGGAGTGGTTTACAAAGGGTATTTGGGGAATCAAAAGGATTTGGAGGTTGCTGTGAAGATGTTCTCTAGAGAGAGTTTGAAGGGTCAGGATGATTTCTTTCAAGAGCTTACAATTATCAATCAACTCGGGCACAAATATCTTGTCCCATTACAGGGTTAGTCCTTTTTCAATCCTAATCTTCCCCACATGGCCTATTTCTCAAAGAGTGATGCCAGATAAAAAAAAAAAAATTATTCCCAAAGTGTTTCAAAAAAAAAAAGCGATCAGTTGTTGAGATTCATTTTAATAATTGGGTATCATACATCAAAGTGAATCTCAACCGCTAGTTGTTTTTTTTTTCGTGGCACTTTCGGAGTAAGTTTTCTTTGTCGTAGCATTAATGTTTCAAAATCATAGTCAGTTGTCCCTTGTACACACGCAGTCATAACGCAAAAACATTTCTATCTCTGTCACAGGATGGTGTCACAAGCATGGGAAGTTGTTTCTGGTTTACAACTACATGCCCAACGGCAGCCTTGACAAAAACCTCTTTGGCGATGCTAACTACACGCCGTTGAGCTGGACTCTCCGCCGGAAGATCATCCGTGGGGTAGCCTCCGCCCTCCACTACCTCCACAACGAGTACCAAAAGAGGGTGGTCCATCGCGACGTCAAGGCCAGTAACATCATGCTTGATGCTGAGTTCAACCCCAAGCTAGGAGACTTTGGCCTTGCACGAGCGCTAGACTATGAGAAAACCTCGTACACAGAACCCCAAGGCGTTCCGGGAACACCGGCGTACATGGCCCCCGAATACTTGTTCACGGGCAAGGCCACCGAACAGTCTGATGTATATGCTTTTGGAGCAGTTCTATTGGAAGTGGTTTCTGGTCGTATGCCTGGGACCCAAATTGGCACATACCCATTGTTAGTAGATTGGGTCTGGGCCTTGCATAGCAAGGGCCAGTTAATTGAGGCGGTAGACAGTAGGCTCGGGGAGGACTATGTTGCGGAGGAGGCCGAAAGATTTTTGCTTTTGGGTTTGGCCTGTTCTCATCCGATAGCAAGTGAAAGGCCCAAAACTCAGGAAATTGTTCAGATGCTATCGGACTCGATGCCTGTGCCCGACGTGCCGTCACTCAAGCCGCCTTACACGTTCGTACCTGTGCCAATGTTAGAGGAAGACATCATTCCGGCCA
>WJXA01000289.1:0-144222 GCA_014282245.1 Rhododendron simsii
GTCCAACCTACAACCGACCTTTCTGAGGAGGGCAGTTTGGCCACCAATGCAACTCTCAGCAGGCCTCGTGGACTGGCTAAACCCCCTCTCCGGCACCAACCAGATTCACCTCCCCTCCCTATAATACCCCCTTTGTTCATCCATTCAAAGGGTTCCAAAAAAAGGTTGTTCCAAAAAATGTTCAAGGGTTACACCTTGGTTTAATATCACAGCTACTTGTTTCCCTTGCTTCTATCACCCACCAACCTCAAAACATAGCTTGTTCTTCCACCTCATCAACTTCAAACACCAAAAGCCTCAAACACTTCTTTCAAACTCAAAGCAAAGGTATAGCTTACCTTTGTTCTGTTTCTGTTCTGATCCCTGAGGGGGGCTGGCAGGGCCAAGGCTGGTAATCAATACCAGTCCTGGTCCTAAAGCTGGCAAGGTTTCAAAAACCGTCATGGTAGGAACCAGCGCGCGATGGTCCCACTCTCTCGCTCGCGCGACACTCTGGTGCTGCGTGAGATGGACCGCGTGGGGATTGGTGTCCTACTGTTTTGCATTCATGTGTATATAGATCACTCTGCAAGCATGATAATAATCAGTTTACTGCTTTCCTTAGTATAAACTTTAGCCTTAGTTATTTGATGTTTTCTGCTTTTGCTTTGGAATACCCCTGGGATAATTCTGGATCTGTCCCAGAACCCAGAAAATGTGAACCAAGCACTGGTCTGGTCCGCGCCAGGGCGCATCATCCGCGCCAGGCGCACCATCGCGCGAGGGTTTCACTCCATCGCGCGACAGTGCGCCAGGGCCACCATGCGCGCCAGACTCACTCCATCGCGCGACAGTGCGCCAGGGCGCATCCTCGCTGCGCCACAGTGTGACTCCATCGCGCGATAGTTTGCCTCTGACCAGTGAGTGGCCTTGCACGGGTAACTTGGATTTAGGCTGTTATTCTGTCCCCACACTGTTTATGGGGTGTTTCGTCAATTTCTAGGGCTTTTAAGCCTTTAAACTGTATATTATGCTGCCTATAAACTGCGTGGTTTGTCCTGGGTGTGCACTGGTCCTTCCAGAGCCCAGAAGGTTTGAGAATAAGAGTTGTGGGTTTAAGCTCACCGGCGCGCGTGTGTCTTGGAGTTGTGCGCGCAAGAGTAAACAACATGTAGTGACTTGTTCAGTGCATGTGGTTTCTTCCTGCGCACGTCACTCCAAAACAGGGGCTCCCCAGTTTGTTTAAACTTCCACAGCAGTCTGTTCTCATCCTATACTAACTGTTCATCCATGCTAACTATCACATCCTGCAAACGTGTTACAGTTTTAATCCCCTTTAACTGTTCCCCCGCCCTAATTGGCTAAAAAATGATTAACCAAACAGAATCGCAAACAAATAACATTTTTGCAAATGCCTAAGTAGAGACCGATCTCCGGATTGGGCGAGAGGGGTGCCATAAAACCCTTCCCCTCTCGTAACCTGGCTCCCGAACCCAGATATGGTTATGACGGACTGGTTCCTTAACTCTTTTTCAAATCAAACAGCGCGGCAAGTGCTTCGAAATACGGTTCCTTGGGTGTCGGACCTTCAAACCCGAGTGGCGACTCTGTATTTTTCGCGAGCGCTTGTCGTCCAGCTTCAAAAAGCGCTCCCGCGAACCGGCAGCATCTCTCCTTTCTCAAGAGGGTGGGGAACGGAATCCCTTCCCCGGAGGAGAGAAAGATCGGGCAAAATCGCATTGCCCACAGTGGCGACTCTGCTGGGGATCGAATCAGTATTGGTTTATACTTAGAAGTTAATACGCTTGGGAACAATCCCATAAAAGCCTGTCAAAACGGTGAGCTTCGCGCTGCCGAAGAAAGGATCGGTGATTTAACAGGAACTCGTGTCCGGCCATCTAATCTGGGGCTTTTCTGATTGTTCTCTCGCGTAGTTTCTTCTAAGTATTGATCAATAAAGAGAGCCAAATTTGAAAAGGCATTTGCGAATTTGCGATTCTGTTCCATTAATCAAACTTTTTAGCATTCTTCATTTGCATCGATGTGGGATAAGCCTCGTTGGATCGTTTTGGCAATCCGGCACGGTTTACCGGAGCCCGGGGACCCCGAATGACTAACAACCTTCGACGATGATGAGTCATTCTACCGTTCGACTGTTGCTCTGCGGTTACGCGGGTAGCAGGAGGTATATCTTTGGCTCTAGTCCGAGGAACCTGTTTCAAGCCAAAACCAGCCTTTGCATATACAAAGCACTAGAACTCTCCAAACTAGGACAGGTACCTACAGGGTAAGATTACTTGCATCTAACCCCCATATACTGTCTACGTGTTACTGCTTTTCCTATCGCATGCACTGTACATACATTATTTTGCATAGGAGCATGCTTAGAATGGTTCTTTCTTTCGAGTTTGTCTTGCGCAATCTAAGATGTTGTTGGACCCGATGAGGAGTCGTTCATTCTGTCGAATGTTCGTTATCAATCGCAAAGTCCTTAGTTCAATGAGACTTTGGGAAATCAAAATTTACTACCTCCTTGGCTCATGCCCGGTTAAGAATTCAACCAAAAATATGGAACAACAAAAGTAGTGATGCCGTGTCACTGGTGCCACCCAGGTTGAAGTGCGAAGTCACTATACACCGCCGTGTTCAAGGTTAAGGTGCCATGTCATCACCACCGAGTTGTTCCAAATTTAAAGTTGAACCTTCAAATGGGACTAGTCGAAGATTTAGTCTATTTTGACATCTTTTAGGATCTGACGATCTACTCAAGGACACATGGCAGAAAAGAATTCTGAGGATTCTGGCAACGTCTGAAATTCGTGAGGCAAACTCGTCTCTGTTTCTGTACATACATATTGTTTTGCGTAGGAGCATGTTTAGGGCGGCTTCTAGGTTGTCTCTCTTTTGAGTCTGTCTTATGCCTATTAGGACGCTGCTAGGCCCGATGAAGAGTCGTGCATCTCGATGGTATACGTTATCAATTTTCAAAGTCCTTAGATCAATAAGACTTTGGGAAATCAAACCTTTTTAAGTCCTTGGCTCATGCCCGATTGAAATTTCAACCGAAAATAAGGAACCATAAAGTATGGATGCCATGACACTGGCACTACCCAGGTTGAAGTGCGAAGTCACTATACACCGCCGTGTTCAAAGTTAAGGTGTCATGTCATCAATACTGAGTTGTTCCGGACTCCAAAGTTGAAACTTCAAAAACGGAATAGTTAAAGGCTTAGACTGTATTGGCATCTCTTAGTGTTAGTCAATCTATTCAAAGGATACATCCTAGAAAAGATTTCCGAGGATTTTGGCAGCGTCCAAACATCATAAGATAGACTTGTCTGTAGTTGTAGAGTCTAGGAGGACACCGACGATGTCATGTACATTGCATTCTAATTGCTGCAGGAACATCATTGAGCTTTCAATTACTTTGCTGTCTAGTTTGGAACCATTGCACCGAACAAGAGAGTACCGAAAGGAAGAGCCAAACCTACTTGGGAACGTCTGCACCGGAATCCGATTCAAAGGCTTGTCAGGCTAGGACCCCAGTCAGTTACAACGGAGGCTTCTCCAGGTTCATTGTTGGCCACCCTGCAGTCGGGTTCACCATCGATATTGCAAGAAGCCACGCCGCCGGCTTCTCCATTTTCGGCTTCTTCATCAAGCTCCATTGAAAAACCTGTCATGGCAGATCAGCCGCAACCGCTCACTCTGGAAACCATGCTCATGAACCTCCAAAATAGTATCACTGCTATGCAACAGAGAGCCACTCAGACTGATGCCTCCATCTCCCGTTTGAATGACCTTATCAACACTCGTCTTCCATCAGCAGCCGAAGAGGAAGGCGAGGACGATGAGGATGTTCATGCAGAACCTGTCTTTGTCGAGGATCCAAACCATGCAGGGCGTCTCATTGTTCAACCCAACCCTAGAGAGGCTCGTGTGCCTGCTCCAAATCCAAACCCCGCTGTTGTTGGGCCTGTTCAAAACCCTGACATAGCTGTTCTTGTGGCCAAGATGGCTAAGCTAGAAGAAGCTGTTTCAAAATCCGATAAGATCAGTGCAGGGGGAATTGACCTGGATCGTCTCTGTTTGTACCCTAATGCTCGGCTTCCTGACAAATTCAAGATGCCTGACTTGGTTAAGTTCGACGGGAGCAGTGATCCCAAGACTCATCTCTTTGGCTACCATGCTGCAATGAAGTTGTTGGGTGTAGAAAGTGAGGCCATGTCTCAGCTTTTTCCTCAGACTCTCTCTGGGCCTGCCTTCCATTGGTTTCTGTCGCTCGACATCTCCAAAAGAAGAACTTGGGAAGACATTGGGGTTGCCTTTGTTGCACAGTACAACTACAACTCTCAACTCAAGATGACTACTCGTGAGTTGGAGTCCACTAAAATGGAAGCAAATGAGTCATTTACGGATTTTGTTAAGAGGTGGAGAGCCAAAGTTGCATTGATGATTGATCGCCCGAGCGAGAGGGATCAGCTCCGTATCATCTCCCGCAACCTCCAGCCTGACTATGCTAGACACCTAGTTCTTGTTCAAGCATCTGCTAACTTTGAAACCTTCTTCGACTCTGGCCTGGCCATTGAAGATGCACTGCAGAGTGGAATTCTGCCTAAGGGGGAGTCTTCCTCACAAAAAGCTAAGCCGAGGGCTTACTCTGGAAACAGTAGCACACTGTTTAGTGGAGGCAATTACGTCAATTCAACTACAAATGGGGACAACGCTGCTGCTTCCTCCAATCGCGCTGCCGATGTCAATCAGGTTCAAAACGCCCAAAGCTACCGGGCCCGAACCCAACCTCGAAGTTTCTCTGTCTTTGAGGCACCTCTGTCCGCAGTGATGGAAAAACTTGTCAAGTCTGGGCATATCAAACCCTTGACCCCAACTTCTCCGCCAAAAGTCCTACCTTCTGGTTACAAGCCTCACCTCTTCTGTGCCTTCCACCAAATGCCTGGGCATCCCACTGATGCATGCTATCGTCTTCGACATGAGATTCAAGATCTCATTGACAATGGCACGGTTCACGTTCCACCAAAGCCCAACGTCATTTCCAACTCCTTGCCTCAACACAACTCTGACCCTCTGGTAGGTCAGATATCTATCATCTCCACTCAAATCAACCCTAGCTCCACTATATTCAACCCTAGCCACTATATCGTCCCAGAAAGCCAACCCAAACCAGTCGTATCCATCCCGTTTGAACCAGAGATTAACATGATGGCTGTAGGTGCAATTGAGGTCTTCACTGCCGACACCTGGATTGACAGTAATGAGGAGCTTACGAAGGAGAAGACTGACCGGCTGAGGTCCATTGTTCAAAGGAGCACCGAGTAGGTTTGGTCAAAGAAGCTGAGGAAGCTGAAATGCTGTTGCTTGGGCCTGACACCCGCTGGATCTTACCTCTTTTTGTGGAAGCTATGGGTAGCTTTTTAAATATTGCATTTTCAAACCGCGTCTAGTTTGCATTGGCGTTTTGTCTGAGTTTGACACAGAGTCATTTGCATTTGTCTAAGTCTAGCTCTAAGTCGGAGGTTGTGCCTCTTGGCCCTCCACATCGTAGCTTTTGTTTCAAGTTTTGAGTCTGTTATACTTGGCAACCCCGAGGGACTTTCTTATGATATGCATTATCTTGCTTCTAAGTACTTTTGCTGGCTTTTGAATAAATTGTGTCGACCCTGACGACGAAGGGATAGATTTCGATGGGGTCATCCCAAGGAAATGTGTTCCCTCGCCGAAAGGGAAGACGAAAGGCATGCTCAGCCTATAATTGAAATTGTAGTTTTCAAATAAAATTGAAAGATGAGGTAGACCTCCGAATGGTTCAAAATGGTTCAACGCTGTCCCCAGAGGAGCATTGTGCCCGGTCAGATAGGCTCAAAAAGTTCATCAATGTTTCACAAAGACACGCCCGGCGTTGATCCCGACATAAAGGAATATTAAATCCCTCTGCTACCAGATGCCAAACTATGTAAAGCAAAGCTCAGAAGGTCCAACACCTCATACCATCCTCAAATTTGCAGGAACAACGTTCCGCCAAGCACAGATTGGAAAGTTCAAAATTGGCCTGGAGCAAGGCATGTCGACTGAAGCACTTTGGACCTTGCATCCATTTCATCTGGGGCTGCGGCCATTTCATTGACCTCAACGGCAACAAATTCAAATACCTTGGTCAGCATGGATCAATTCAAAAGCCTTTTCCCTGAGAGAAGCTCGTTGGGCTGAAAACCCTAAGGGTGGGCAGTTCCAAGCAAAAATTAGAGCAGCCTGCTAGACCAAAACCTATGAAGGTGGTCTAGGCAAAAGTGAAGGCAATATTTGAAAGCTTGCTAGACCGAAAACCCGAAGTGGCGGTTCTAGGCAAAAGTTAGAGCGTAAAAGGTGAGGTAAATACTCGAGTGAACCTTGGCCTGAACTACGTTTTGACCTGATTCCCTAGCTTGGGATACGTAGGCAGTCTCTCCTTGAGACTCGGTCACAATCTATCAATTGGATCCATGGTTGACGTTTGGTACACATCAAAGGTCGAAGAGGATCGAAGATCAAGCTGCATGGGAGGCGTCTGAAAGGGGGAAAACCTTTTGTCTTTCAGTTTTATTGCAAACTACTAATTCAATTTCAAAGCTGAGCATAAAGCCTTAAAAAATTTTAAGCATCAAAAACAGAACGACATGCTGGCGAGGCCTAATGGCTCACAGTTTATTCTAAATTCAGCGAAGTCTGATGTGAGCAGTTGCAGTAGCTTTGCAGTCATATGCGCCAGTTTGAGGATCATGCGCACTTGTTCATAGTTATGTGCATTGGTCTCAACCCTGCGCCCGCTTTTTCAATTCGGCCAGCAATCGATAGCAGTCAGCTACTGCCTTCGAGTCCTGTTCAAGGGGCTTTTGCCAAGTTTGGTCATACTGTGTAGACTTAATGTGACTGCACGGGGGTGTCGGTTTCAGTCCGGGCCTATACGAGTCATCGTTTGAGTCTTATGTCCATTTTTGTGACATTTTTCCAGTTTCTCTATCCATTTGTCTCATCGGGATGTTTTTCCCGATTTTGTCTGTTGTGCAGGTCTGTGTACCTTTTGCACTTTTCGCAAGTGTCAGTTTCACCTGCCTAAGGGATATTGTGAGTTTTGGTATGTTAATGCCCAAAATTTCATTGTATTCCATGTGTCTAAGGGTTCGCATTGTTCCCTGGGGCTCTTTCCCCCTTTTCGTTCGAGCTAGGCACGTCTGTACATATATGTGTGTCTGTGTGTCGACTCAGTTCACTTGTCAATGCAAATTAGATATTAGCGCATGGTTTATATGTCAATAAACTGAAAAATGCAATTTTTACATTGCTACTCTTGCATCTGTAATCCACAAGCTGTGGACTCTCTTGAGACAGCAAGGGCACGTCAGCCCAAGGCCAAGCAAAGCATATCTCTGGGGCTCATCTGCCCGTGCATCGAAGAAAGGACATGCAGGCCCAATGCCACATCGCTACATGTCAACTGGGCATGTCAGCCCACTCAATATCTATCTATCTAGATGCGCATCTCAGAAGCAAAAGACAGTAAAGTACTGGGGCTCAGTGGTAGTCCTTAGGCATTGTTGTCCTCCTAGGAGCCGCCCTTAGCTTGCATCTGCTTTTTCAATTTGTGCATTTTGTTAGTATACATCTTTGCATATTGTATATATCAACTGTTGAAAACAGGAAGGTGGCCAGAATGGTCGCCATCAAGACTTTGTTTACCAAAGGATGCGATGCTATCTCCTGCGGTTTTGTTCTGTTTGTCAACGGAGGCGATGGAAATCTCCTTAACTCTCGATTTGTTGGCCGAAGGATACGATGCAATCTCCTGCGGTGTTATTCTCGTTGGTCAGCGGATGCAAAGAAATTTCCCTGAGTCCACGATTTGTCTACCAACGGATGCGATGCAATCTTCTACGGTATTGTTATCGTTGGTCAGCGGATGCGAAGAAATCTCCCTGAGTCCACGATTTGTCTACCAACGGATGCGATCGAAAATCTCTTGCGGCATTGTTCACATGGCAGGATGCGATAAAATCTTCCGCCTGTCTCAAATCAACGATAGCCGGTCCTGTCCAAAACTCAACGGCTCGATCATTCTGCACACTGATCTGCCCGTCTCCAATCAACGACAGCCGGTCCTGTCCAAAACTCAACAGCTCGATCATTCTGCACACTGATCTGCCCGTCTCCAATCAACGACAGCCGGTCCTGTCCAATCTCAACGGTTCGGTCATTTATACTGATGATCTTCCCCTCCAGACTTCAACGGTTCGATCATTTATACTGATGATTGTCCCATCCTGTCTGCAACGGCTTGGTCATTTATACTGATGATCCTCCCATCCTGTCAAATTCCTCAACGGTTTGATCACTCAGCTCATTGATCTCTCCGTCCGCATCAACGACAGCCGGTCCTGTCCAATCTTCAACGACTTGATCATTCAGCACACTGATCTTCCTGTCTCTAGTTCAACGATGGTCTGCCATATCGTCCTTCTCAATTCAGCGATGGTCAGCCATATCATCAACGACAACCAACCGCATCGCCTGTCTCTGTCCATTCAGCGATTGCAACCGACCACATCGCCTGTCTCTGTCCATTCAGCGATGACAACCCACCACGTCGCCTGTCTCTGCCCATTCAGCAACGACAATCAACCAAATCGCCTGTCTCTGTCCATTCAGCGATGACAACCAGCCATATCGTCCATGTTCGCCCCGATCAACAACGATCAGGATATCGTACGATGGTCCGCCCATTCGCAACTAGTTGTTCCCCAGGAGAGTCCGCCTCGGCCTGCCCCAAATGACTACCTCTACGTCAGTCTAGCTTCACGCGCATCTTCCAGCAGCCTTATTGCTCTGTCTCGGATGGTCTTTGATAAGGAGATTGGCTCTGATTCCCAACAGATGGAATTCAACCTGCCTGACACGACCTACCCGTGTTTGTTGGAATACTTTGCGCCAAGGATGGCTTGATCCCCAGCAACGACAGCCTGCCTCATCCAAATTAGCGACGATCTATCCGTCCAACACCAAATCAGCGACGATCCATCCGTCCAACTTCCAAACCAGCGACGATCTATCCGTCCAACTTTCAATCAGCGATGATCCATCCGTCCAATCACCAAATCTACAGTGACAGCCTGTCCTGTCCAAATTTGATCAAACAAGCGGCGATTTGCTCGTCCACTTCTACTTCCATCCCCGGCAATGGACAGCCAGTCCATTCCACCGATCAGGTTCCTTAAGTTTACTTGTCTACTTTGCTAGTATGCTTTGCTCTGGATTGCCTTGAGGGGTGTCTAGAATTCTTTGACGTTACTTGTACCAAGTCGATGGTGCTTCAAGTGCCGTCAAAGAGGGGCTACTGTAGACACCCCAATCTGGGCTTCCAGATTAGTTTACTTACGGTTTTTGATTCCCCGATGATGAAATGGATCAAGAACAACCCGGGAATGATATCGTGTTTGAGCTTTGAGTGTTTGCAAAACCCTTGAACCTAACCTAGCCTAAGCCGCTTCAAAAACCAAAAACCTAGCTGGTCCGCGCCAGGGCGCAACCATCCCGCGCCCGGGCGCACCATCGCGCGCCAGAGTCACTCCATCGCGCGACAGTGCGCCAGGGCGCACCATCGCGCGACAGACTCACTCCGTCGCGCGACGGTCCAACCTACCACCGACCTTTCTGAAGGAGGACAGTTGGCCACCAATGCAACTCTCAGCAGGCCTCGTGGACTGGCTAAACCCCTCTCCTGGCACCAACCAGATTCACCTCCTCCTCCCTATAAATACCCCCTTTGCTCATCCATTCAAAGGGTTCCAAAAAAAAGGTTAACAAGTTCCAAAAAAATGTTCAAAGGGTTACACCTTGGGTTATAATATCACAAGCTATCTTGTTTCCTTGCTTCTATCACCCACACAACCTCAAGAACATAGCTTGTTCTTCCACCTCAATCAACTTCAAACATCAAAAGCTCAAACACTCTTTCAAACCCGAAGCCAAAGGTATAGCTTACCTTTGTTCTGTTTCTGTTCTGATCTCTGAGGGGGGCTGGCAGGGCCAAGGCTGGTAATCAATACCAGTCCTGGTCCTAAAGCTGGCAAGGTTTCAAAAACCGTCATGGTAGGAACCAGCGCGCGATGGTCCCACTCTCTCGCGCGACACTCTGGTGCTGCGTGAGATGGACCGCGTGGGGATTGGTGTCCTACTGTTTTGCATTCATGTGTATATAGATCACTCTGCAAGCATGATAATAATCAGTTTACTACTTTCCTTAGTATAAACTGTTAGCCTTGTAGTTAATTTGCATGTTTTCTGCTTTGGAATACCCCTGGGATAATTCTGGATCTGTCCCAGAACCCAGAAAATGTGAACCAAGCACTGGTCTGGTCCGCGCCAGGGCGCAATCATCCCGCGCCAGGGCGCACCATCGCGCGAGGGTTTCACTCCATCGCGCGACAGTGCGCCAGGGCGCACCATCGCGCGCCAGACTCACTCCATCGCGCGACAGTGCGCCAGGGCGCATCCTCGCGCGACAGTGTGACTCCATCGCGCGATAGTTTGCCTCTGACCAGTGAGTGGCCTTGCACGGGTAACTTGGATTTAGGCTGTTATTCTGTCCCCACACTGTTTATGGGGTGTTTCGTCAATTTCTAGGGCTTTTAAGCCTTTAAACTGTATATTATGCTGCCTATAAACTGCGTGGTTTGTCCTGGGTGTGCACTGGTCCTTCCAGAGCCCAGAAGGTTTGAGAATAAGAGTTGTGGGTTTAAGCTCACCGGCGCGCGTGTGTCTTGGAGTTGTGCGCGCAAGAGTAAACAACATGTAGTGACTTGTTCAGTGCATGTTGGTTTCTTCCTGCGCACGTCACTCCAAAACAGGGGCTCCCCAGTTTGTTTAAACTTCCACAGCAGTCTGTTCTCATCCTATACTAACTGCTCATTTATGCTAACTATCACATCCTGCAAACGTGTTACAGTTTTAATCCCCTTTAACTGTTCCCCCGCCCTAATTGGCTAAAAAATGATTAACCAAACAGAATCGCAAACAAATAACATTTTTGCAAATGCCTAAGTAGAGACCGATCTCCGGATTGGGCGAGAGGGGTGCCATAAAACCCTTCCCCTCTCGTAACCTGGCTCCCGAACCCAGATATGGTTATGACGGACTGGTTCCTTAACTCTTTTTCAAATCAAACAGCGCGGCAAGTGCTTCGAAATACGGTTCCTTGGGTGTCGGACCTTCAAACCCGAGTGGCGACTCTGTATTTTTCGCGAGCGCTTGTCGTCCAGCTTCAAAAAGCGCTCCCGCGAACCGGCAGCATCTCTCCTTTCTCAAGAGGGTGGGGAACGGAATCCCTTCCCCGGAGGAGAGAAAGATCGGGCAAAATCGCATTGCCCACACTATTAAGAATCAAACTCATCCTTTACAGACGTAGTATTGTAAATTGACCCGGTAATGAAGTAGTTTTAGGTTTAGGTTGAATTGTAACGAGGTACTGGTCAATCTCGTAGACTTGTAAAGTAGTGTATTGCAATAAACAAGGCTTACCGATAAATGTACTATTCTCATTCATGATAAATTCCATGAAATATTTCTGTTTGTCAAGTGGTGCTAGAACGGTTATTAGGAGATGATAGTGGTTTCTTGCACTACTGGTAAAAAAAAACCTGGCTAAATGAGGATCACGACTAGTGAATTTTTTCTTACGTTTGAAGGGTCCATCAAGTGGTACTAGATTTAATGAACCTTACGTTTCAAGGACTTAGCCATGAGCCATTAGCTTATATGAATCCTTCGATATATTAGCTATCTGAATTTCTCATGCTTTTTTTTTTTTAGAAAAGAGTGAAATGATCAGTCACTCCTGTTAGATTGTTTTTTAAGAGATACATGGTGTGGTCTTTAAATTTTTTTTTTTTGAAACCACAAGCAGAAGTATTTGCATTAAGACATGAATTTACATGCTAATTGGGACAAGGTTATGGGGTTCTTTCTTCTTTTTTTTTGGGGGTTAACTAGGTGTTAGTACATTAGTCAACGGGGGTTCAAAGGCTATCCATAGCCCTGAAATCCCAAACCTGCTCCCCGTGTGACTTGAACCTTGGTCACCACCAGGAATTAAGAAACGAGAACAAATTAACCACCTATACTAGCATGGTGTTAAAGGATATTGTGTTCAGGGATCTGATATTTGGTTCTTGGTATTATTTTTTTTTTTTTTGGGTAAGGTAAAATTTTATTAGAAAACCCACATTACACAAAACAGGGCATACCCCAAAATAACAAAACAAAGGGGCATTCCCTAGGAAGAGACAACACGGCACAAGGCCAACCCCTTATCTCAACAGAAACAAGAAAACAAAACAAACAAAACAGGAATTAAGAGAAGACCCTGCTTGAAATGTTCCAATCCTTACACAGCAATCTATTGACATCAGACCGCCTAATGTTCCTCCAAGAGCTTACATATCCACGAATATCCGAATCCACAGCACGTATAATCTGGTTTGGACTAGACCGTGTGGCTTGGAAAATGCGCCTGTTTCTCTCCCTCCATAAATGGTACACAACTGCAGCACAAGACAACTTGACCAGGATGCTTCGCAAATTAGCACCACCCCTATGAACATTGATCCATTGGATCGCTTGATGCAAAAGAAGGCAGGGCCTGTGGATGCCATTTTTTGCCACAAAATGCTGCCACACAGAATTGGAAAAAGGACAACTAAAGAACAAGTGCACATGGGATTCATCAACATTATTACAAAGCACACAAGTAGCACAATCAATAACTCCCCAGCTATGTAGACGATCCCTAGTGGCCAACCTCCCCAAGACACACAACCATTGAATTATAGCCCACCGAGGAACATGATACTTGAACCAAACACTCTTATGCCATTCAACTTCAGGGGCAGTAAGGCGGAAGGCATTCCAAGCAGTTTTAATAGAGAATACCCCAGTGGGAGACAAGCACCAACGAACTGAATCTTCACGCAACACATTAGGCAAAAAGCAACTGGGAGTGTCCCTCTCAATAGCCCTGACAATAGCAGATCTACCATTCGGCCAATTCCAATTGTTCCCAGCAATAACAGAGGAGACTTTAGCAGAGGAGGCTCTATGTAAAGTGTCACCTAATCTTTCACCAAATTTTTGGAATAAAGGACCAACTGGGTGCCAATTATCCCACCAAAGAAATGTGTTAGAACCATTACCCACAATACATTTAATCCAAGGCTGGACCATGGCCCTAAGTTTAAAAATCTTCTTGATTGTCCAAGAAGAATAGACTGGAACCTTCATAGTCCACATGCATTTAGTTTTAATCACAAACAGATGGACCCACTTAATCCAAAGAGTATCGGCTTTATTTGCAAGAGCCCATATGTATTTAGTCATGGCAGCAACATTCCAATCCTTTAATCTCCTAAATCCAAGGCCTCCTTCAGGTTTTGGAAGGCAAACAGAGTCCCAACTGACTTTAGCCCCAGAAGATTTCATATCAGGCCCTGTCCAAAAGAAAGACCTAAGAATTCTCTCCACGTCGCTCAGAACCTTTTTAGGAAGGACAGAGATAGAACTCCAATAGCATTGGATACTGAATAAAACAGAGGAAACAAGTTCTGCTCGACCACCATAAGAAAGGAGCTTATTGGACCAAGACAAAACTCTTTCCAAAATCTTTGTGACTAACACCTGGCAATCAGACGCAAGAAGTCTAGAAGTAATAAGAGGAACACCAAGGTACCTTACAGGTAAAGTACCCTCGGAGATAGAGAGAATGCTTTGCAGGTGATTCTTCATATCAGGAGACACCCCAGCAAAGAAAACAGTGCTCTTCATAAGGTTAGGCTGGAGCCCAGAATATAAATGGAAATCACTAAACAAATCATGGACTAATTGGAATGACTGAACATCAGCTCCACAAAGAACAAACAGATCATCCGCAAAAATTAGGTGAGAGATGCCAAGACTCTGGCACCTTGGATGGTAAGAAAAGGAACCACTAGCAATCCTGTGGTCCAACAAAGCTGAAAGAGCTTCCATAACAAGAAGAAATAAGAAGGGCGAGAGGGGATCGCCTTGTCTCAACCCTCTCTTTCCTGGGAAGTAGCCCTCCAAGCCCCCATTAAGAACCACCGAATACATAGCTGTAGAAACACATTGGCTAATCCAACGAATAAACTGAGGGGGAAACTCCATAATAGTCAGGACTTCAAACAGAAAAGCCCAAGAAACTGAGTCATAAGCCTTCATCAAATCAAGTTTCATGGCACATCTAGGAATGCTATCATCCTTATGGTAGTTATGAACCAATTCTTGCATAAGAAGAATATTGTCAACAATGGATCTTCCTTTTATAAAAGCAGACTGATTAGGATGAATAAGACAAGGAAGGAGGGGCTGCAATCTAGAGACCAAGATTTTGGACACACACTTGTACACAACATTGCAACAAGATATAGGCCGAAAATCCTTAACAGTGCAAGGGGCACTAACCTTGGGAACAAGGGAGATGGCAGTAGAATTCCATTCTCTCAGCATAAAACCAGTCCTAAAGAATTGCTGAACAGCCAAGACAAGATCAGAGCCAATCACCTCCCAATTAGATTGATAGAATTTAGCATTGTACCCATCCGGCCCAGGAGCCTTGTCACCATTGATTGAAAACAGAGCATTCCTTATCTCTAGAGCAGTAACATCTTGAATAAGAGACCCCTGCATATCAGTTGAGACTTTATTCCGAATAGCACTTCTCAGTTCTGAAGAGAAATTCCCAGTAGAGGGGAAAGAAGTACCCAACAAGCCCTGGAAATAGCCCAAGATCTCCTGTTTCACTTCTTTAGGGTCCTCAAGTCGCACCCCCTTAGTATCTGTAATGCTCAGAATCTTATTTCTAATCCTGTTAGATGCCATTTTCTGATGAAAAAATCTTGTATTGTGGTCACCCAGAGAGAGCCATTGAACTCTTGACTTTTGCTTCTTAAACTCCTCCTCTGCTAGACTAAGCTCCATAAAGGTCCTCAGAACTTCCTTCTCCTTGGCACAGAGAGTAGCATCAAAAGGATTGGAGAAACACAAAGACTGAATCTGAGACAACTCCTCTCTAGCCTGAGCTACCCTTGAACAGATATTAGAAAAGCATCTAAAATTCAGATCTTTAAGAACAAACTTCAATCTCCTTAACTTGAGACTAAAACGTAGCATCATGGATGACCCTTCCACAGGTTCTGCCCAAGATTGAGCAAGTGAGTCTTTAAAAGAAGGGTGCTTCATCCAAAAATTAAAGAACTTAAAAGGCTTTTTACACCTTAGTTCAGGTAGAATGGTAACTAGCAAAGAACAATGATCTGAGACTCCTGGAGCAAGCAATACAGCCTCTGAGTTAGGGAACTCATCCAGCCAAGAGGGGTTTATCAAAGCCCTATCAAGCTTGCTCTTATTATCCCCCAAACCTCCCCTTTTGTTTGACCAGGAAAACCAAAACCCTTTAGTAGGTAAATCCTCCATATCCAGATCTTCTAAGCAGCTATTAAAATCACCAACAGCATTACTATCAAACCCTTCTAGTCTTTCAGCCCTAGCCCTGACTATATTATAATCACCAACCATTAACCAGGAAGAATCCCCACAAATAGAATTAAAAACCCTCATTTCTGCCCAAAGCCTCCGTCGCTCAACAAAACTATTGGAACCATACACAATGGACAAGTAAAAAAATTTTGAACAAGCAACAATCTGGACTTTAGCACAAACCAGTTGATCAGAAGTCTGAAGAACATCAACAACTAACCACTGAGGGTCCCAAGCAATCACAATCCTAGCGACAAAGGAGGAACCCAAATTATGAGAGTAGGACCAATGAGCAGGAAAACACTTACCAAAGGTAGTACTAATATTATTGGCTCTGACTTTGGTTTCAAGAATACCCATCAACTGAAGTTTCTGGGAAGAAATAAAAGAGTACACCTCTTTTTGTTTCAAAGGGTTATTAAGCCCTCGAATATTCCATGAAGCAAGTTTCAACATCAAAACTAAATGGAAAAGAATAACCATCTAAAGCTTCTTAGGAGGCCCACCCCCACCACCCTTACCTCTACCCTTCTTCTTAGGAGCTTGAGGAGAATCAATAACCAAATCACTGTCCTTTTGAAGCTCAGCTGGATCGAGGACATCAGAAGCCTGGCCATTCTTAGGCAAGGTAGACTCCAGAATGGAGAAAACATTAGAGCATCTATTCTTGCATCTATACTTACCCAACCCTTGAGTAGTAGGAGAGCCCTTATCAACAGAACACCCCACACCCTCATGAATAACCAAACCTCTGTTGTTAACAACCAAATCAGAAGCAATCCCATTAGGCATTACAATTGTATTAACCCTAGGGGACAACAAAACATCAAAAGAAGGAGACCCAGATGCCTTTTGAGAAGAGGGGATATGCCCAAGAGTGTTAGAAGCATTCAGCACTGGTCCAACAGGGCGCACCAGAGCCTGTTCAATAGCTTCATCAGCAGGGAGACTAGGGCGCACCATAGCCTGTTCAATAGCTTCTTCAGAAGGGAGACTAGCTTCCTGCCCCAAAGGTGGTAAGGCAGAAGGAAGAACTGTAGTACCGGGCCCACGGGCCTTAGCAGGAGGCATCGTATGACGAGCCTCAGTGTGACCAAAGACACAACATTCAGAGCATCGCAAAGGTGTCCAGGGATATTTAACTTTCACTAAGGAAGAGCCTCCATTAGCATATTCCACTTCAATCACATCCAAGAGAGGAGAATCAACAGTAATCTCCACACAAATCTTTGCAAAGCTGAGTCTTTGCCCTTTCTCTGTCAGATCATCTGCATAAAGGGGTTTACCAAGAGCGCTAGCGATATAACTAAGCCCTTGTTCAGTCCAGAATTCCAAGGGGATATTTGAAAACTGCACCCAGATAGGGATAGAGCTTAGCCTCTCCTTAGTTAACTCCATTTGGGGTTTCCATGGTTTTAGGATCATAAGCTTCCCAGCAATATGACAAAGCCCCGACCCCATAAGGGAATGATAAGCATCAGGTTTGGAAAATTGAAAGAAGAAAAAACCTTGATCATTTGCAAGGACATCATATATGCCAAACTTCTCCCATATCCTCATAACTATGTTCTTAACAAGAGGAAAGGGAACCCTTTTGTCAAGAAAATACCCAACAACACAGTCATTCCAACGATCCGACCCTTGATCAATTACATCCTGGGGGGGACAGACCACAACCTTCGATTCACGAATTTGAGGGGGAAAGTAGGACAGATGCATACGAGACGAAGCAATACTGGCAGGTGCCACAACATCAACCCATTTAGGTTTACTAGACGCCGGACATGGGCCATCCTCTGGAATTGAAATTGGATTCACAGGGGAGGAAATTGCCTCCATATAATCCAGCAGCGTAACAGAATGAGCCCCAGCATCGGCCGTAGGAGAAGACAAACGTGGTACATTCATCGTGGACGATGAGTTAGGGTTTTTGGGTTTTTTTGAATTTTTAGGGTTTTTGTCAATAGATGACGAACGTAAAGAAGGAAATTGAACAACATCCATAACAGAAAACAAACTAGGAACCAAAGACCGCCATGGAAAAACAGAGGGAAACCTGAGAAATCACCGCGGAAGATCGCGAAAGAACTTCATCTCCGAAGTTGCCACCTTCATCTCCAACCGGGGAAAAGTTCCTGATGGCCCCGATGTTGGTTGGGGTTCAAAGATCAGATGAGAGTGTTTGGTATTATTTTTACTCATACCTTGGCTTATGTCTTCCAATGTGAAAGATTATATGGATTGACTGACCTGGATGTCTCAATCACTAGCCAAGTTAGTGGATGATATATACCTCAATGTATGAATGAAGACCTGGCCTTTAAGAGGTGTTTTCGATAGTGAATAAATTATTGAGAAATGTTAAATTATTTCCGGTAGTTAAACATTTTTCTCATTTTTGTCTGTTTTCTATGGTTGCATTCTCACAAGTCTGAGTCGTGATCTAGCTTTGCTTTCGATCTTTTTCCCCTACTCTCAATGTTTTGAGCTTTTAATTTTTTTACTTTTTGGCAATAGTCTTCAACACGAACATCAAATGAAAAAAAAGGCGGAATAAGGTTAATTAGTGATATCTAAGATTAAGGTCACATCCTCCCTCCGCTCATGGGATACCCTTAGGTTGTGTCTCATGGGTAAGAACAAGTACTGCATGTGTTGGTATGTACACGAATTATGGAGGGTGTTTCAGTCGTGTCTTAGTCCTATGTCTAATCAGTGTGATTTTTTGCACGGCTATTATGAATTTGAGATGGAGCTCATTCGTGCATCACAGGGCTTGCAATATCCTACCCATAGCAGGTCCCCAGTTGGAATTTAAGTAGCTTGATTTTTTTTCACACGGAATAATTAAGCTTATGAAGCAGAAGGCCAGAAAATTAATGTGTTTCATACTGCATTCCAGCATGGTTTGTTCAGATAACGAACGACCTTGGACGAATTTTCAACGACCCAATAAGAAGTCGAGCTCGAGTAGTCTTTGTTTTCCTTCACCACCACTCTACATAACTGGCGACGTTATAAAACAGGACTTGGATCGAACTAGGAAGATGGTTGTTTATTCTGCAGATTACACATTCCCTTTGCCTGGGTAAACCATAAAATCAAGTTTCATCATATCGGAAACAGGACCCTGTAGCTCACGGTCTAAGCCGTCCATCTCTACGACCAATGTTCCAGATTTGGACGGCTCAGATGGCGCTCTACTCCCATGATATCTACAATTAAATGAGAGTATTTTTCCCAGAAACCTGAGTGGTAATGGAAAAGGATTTTTCAGGTAATATTGACATATAGGAAAACCCATTTCATTAGGTGGATGAGTGCGTGTGCATCTATAGCTTATTCAGAGTGATAACGAATAAGGAGGAGCTTCTTATTGTTGTGTTAATAAGGAAGGCTGAATCTCAACAGTGGGAATTCCAATTTAGAAGAAGACTTTATGATTGGGAAATGGTAACACTGGATGAGTTGAAAGAGTTACTGGATGGATGGTACGAAATGAAAACGTTCCGGACACACTAGAAGAACCGAAGCTGAAACCAAAGCAAAAGATAATTCTCTAGTTGTTACAAGAGAAGTATACAATTAGGCTCGGGTACAATTTATTTTTCTCTTCTCGACGAAGCCTTTTCCAATGTTGAACTTGATATTTTGAACGGATGACTAAGCACATCAAAGCTCATACAATGAACTGTTTGAATCATGAAATAACTAATTGTAGGCTGCGGACTCCACGGGGTAGAGAGATAATGCGAGTGAAATTTTGTTCACGTACTCTTGTGTAACTGGAATCGTTTCGGGACCTAATGTGATGATGAGAGCTGTTCATTTCCTCTGGATGAGCATGGCTAGATGTTGGTAAAAGCTTGACCTACCAATTAACTTTTTGTTTCGTTCAAAAATTTTAAATTTCTTTACCTAATAATTGGAGTTTTAAATCAAGCACTAAATCTCGGTCGAATGAGCTATATTTGGCATAAAGTTGTTCTTGATCTTTGATTCGCTCTGTAGCTGCATCATTCAATTTTACTTTGCGCATCTCTTTTGGAAATTGGAATGTATAAATATGCTTTATCCGAATATTCTGCTAGTAGAGATTTGAGTGTATAATGTCACAATTTTCAAGAATTTGAACAGCAGTTATAAAATGGGTACTAACGGAAGAGAGGAAGTGTTAATTTCTAAACAGGGGTCCTCCAATACCTCACTAGTCACAACCTGTTTGATAAAAAGCCACAGTGGAAAAAAGTAATTCATTGAACCCTTTAGAATCATCCATAGAAAAAGCAGATCCAATTACTCCTCGTTTACTCTCCTCTTTCAGTTCTCAATCTCCTCGTTTGTAATTGCCATTAGTAGAGAAAAATGAGTTTAGAAACCGCTTGAGTTGGAGTGGTAGTCAATGCACGTGGACTTAATGTAATTGCCATTAGATGGTGGTGGTTTCTGGCACTAAAAGGAAACCACAAGCAAACCTGTTTGCATTAAGACACCAATTCAAATGCTACATGGGACAAGAGTATGGGGCTCAAGGACCTGATATTTTCCATTGTAATATCTGTCAAAAACACTAGCTGACGAAGAATTTGTTGGCTTGAGATTAGCCAAGACTTTGTTTAACTAGTGAAGGAATTAGCAAGTAAACGAAGCAATTTTTTTGGTCGGGGGAACTCACGCTCAAAACTGAAAAACAGAGAACTCAGGGGAAGCACTCACAGATTTTTTCATTCCACTGGTTCTAGAAAAGTCTTTACGTGCTTTATATAAATATAATATTTGGACCAATTACATACCTACATTTTATGTCCCAAAACTAAACATTACGTTTTGATCAATATTTTTTTATTTTTTCGATTCCTCTCGTTGACACGAATTAATAAACCATAAAAAATTGACGCAAAATCAAAAATGCAAAAAAAAAAAAGAATAAAGACGAAAAATAGGCTGCTGTTTTGCTACTTCTTTTTTGTTAATGTCACTCCTCTGCAAGTATATTTTTTCACAAAAATACACTTGCATTTGAGTGGCGTTAACAAAAAAGGGAATGATAAAATCATTTCCCAAAAAATAAGTCAAAAAGACAGTTTTTGACTTTTTTTTAAAAACTATGAGTTTCAATCAAAAAGATATGTATATGAAAGGTTGTATTTGAATTGTTGTATATATAAATAAGTACTCCCTCCGTCCCCTTTTTAATGTCCAGCATTTTATTTTGGGCTTTTTCTTAATAAGTGTTCATTTTGTAAAGTTAGTGGGTACATTTTCCATTTTGTCCCTAAAAGTAGATTCCATTTTGAAAAGTTAGTGAGTAAAAGTGTAATGATGATATCTCCATAGAGAGTAAGTAGGGAAAATGGAGGTAAAAACTGATGTGAAAGATGTAATAATAATTTTTTTAATAAATTGGAGTTAAAAAAAACAGGATATTTAAAAAGGGACGGAGAGAGTACTTATTTGGGAACAATCGACGTACTTTTGTGGCAGAAGTCACCAACATGCTAAACTTTTGTTATTCAAAGGGAGGGGAGGGCTATTTTCATCATTTTGTTACTAGACCTGCCACATGCTTTGAGAAAACGTACACAATTTGAAAGCTAAGGGACCGACTAATAATCAGCCCTTTGGGCGGACGGTAGATTTTCCGTTTATTTAATACTTTATTAGCCCCTTTTTAATTGTCCATTCGGAAAATTCAATTCTATTTAGAGACATGATGGGACATGCAATAAGTGTATTGGAAATCAAAATTTCAGGTTAGTTCCACTAATTTATCATTCTAAAAAATAAATGCTTGTTAAGTTTTCAAATAATGATTGATCAAATCACGGCTCAGTTCGTGCTTATCTTTCTAATTGCGTGCTACTGTTGGAAAACTAGGGGAGTGCTTTGTGAATTTCAAAACAATAGATAGGTTCTTGGAAATTGAAAATCTCAACGTAAGTCTCTTTGGTTTCCTTTTCAAACTCATTTTTATACACCACTCAATAATGTGAGGTCCTACAATATATTTTTACAATCTGATTCACTTATTTTGTAGTTTTAGACTTTTAGATCACTAATGGCAAAAATCAAATTGATCAAACATCGAGAAATGTTTTATTCAAATCAAATTGATCGAATACTAACATTGAGAATTTTAACATCCATTTATCTCACTTAGGCGATGATGCAGTCCACCATGATAGGCCAAGGGTATTTTGGTAGTTTCGCTACTCTCTGGTCATGAGCTCTAGGGGTAGCCCATGGGCCACATGAACATACATCTACATACACGAACCACATTTACACACTAGTAGTTATTTATGAGGTCCATTTATCCATATGGCATATTCATTCTTCCTTGACTTCTAGGGAATGGGAATAGTCTTAGACTCTTATGTGTTGTGAAGCATATAAACTGGAGAGATGAAACTTCCGTATTATCAATGGCTTTTCCCAAACATTTTTTGGGTTTCCAGTTTCTTCCTCATTCCCTCCAGTTTTTGAGGGAAAAAACCCCGTTTGCAATTCGAAATATGTAGGCAGATAACCTGAGAGAAATCATGGGTTCAATCTTAAAAAGGGAGAAACTTTCAGAGGAGCAGTTTGAAGATAGGATCAGCAACTTACCCAACAGTCTTATTGCTCAAATCCTATCCCGTCTTCCCACAAAATACGCAGTGGAAACTAGTGTCCTATCGACAAGATGGAAACAATTATGGACTTCACTCTCCAGTTTGGACTTTGATGATACGTTATTGTCATGTCCTCAAAACAGAAGTACTGATCCGTCGCTGCAGAGGAGTTTTACGAGTTTTGTGTGTCGAGTATTGGTGCATCATGTTTCATGTGTGCAGAGGTTCCATCTCAAATGCAGTCAAAGTTATGATGCTTCACTTGTTAACGGATGGATTTCTGATACATTATTGCGAAATGTTCGAGAACTTGATTTGTACATCCGGAGGGAACATTGTACTATGCTACCTCAGGGCCTCTTTACCTGTAGAACTCTGGTGGTATTAAAACTGAAAGCTGATGGTGATATGATTTCTGTACCTACTTTGGTTTCTCTACCAAGTCTCAGAATTCTACATCTTGATTGTATCATATTTGTAGATGATGACTCAATCAACAGGTTCCTCTTTGGTTGCCCCGTCCTTGAAGAGCTAAGTATGATTCGATGTATGGGGGGAAATGTTAGTGTGATCTACATTGTTGCACCTACGCTCACGAGCTTGGTTATGCAGTATGCTTACAGATGGCTTCCTCGTGGTTTTCAGCGCAAGATTGTGCTTGACACCCCGGCACTTTTAAACCTCAAGATAAGAGATTATGTACAGGGCATTTGTTATTTAGTTGAAAACTTACATCATCTCATTAGAGCTGATATTTGGTTTTATGCTGATGAGGATTCAGCTCTCTAAAGCTCTAACTGATCTTCTCAAGGGGATGTCCAACGTACAATTTCTAAAATTAGGTTTCATAATTGAGGTATAATTGCTTATAACTGATCTTTTGGTATAGTTAACTGCTGACCTAATCTTCAGTGGCCACCCATGGTTGTATAAATTGTTTGCTAGCTAAATTTGCCTATCATTCTCTACCCTCTAGTATTTGACTCACTTGTTCTTGGGTAAAGGATACTTTGCGTGATTGTCAACTGCCAAAGTTCCCTAATATGACTTCCTTGGAGCTTGGAAAAATTTATTATGTTCAATGGGAATTTCTGATGGAGTTTCTGGAGAACTCCCCACGTCTAGAAACCCTTGTTTTCAAAGAGGTGAGTTGAGAGGTAATTGTCTTTCTTATATCTAAGTAGCATGCACTTGTCACCTTATCCAATTTTTTTCTATCCAGGGTCTTGGATATTTCGATGATTGTGAAGAGTTTAAACGATTGCATTGGAGTCCAGATCGGGATATTCCTTCTTGTTTGCTCTTTCACCTCAAGGAAATTGAAATTAGTGACTTTAGAGGGAAGAAAAAAGAGTGGGAGATTGTGGACTATTTTCTACAGAATGCAAAGGTTTTGGAGAAGGTGAACATTGATTGTGGTTGTGGGGGTCCAAAATGGACAATACATGCCTCAAGGACTAAAGATGTTGCAGCTCTCTAATAGCGGATTTCTTTTGGGCGCTGTGCGTTATTCTCACTTCGTCAAATTGGCTTGTGAAATGAGTATCATTTTGTCAAATTATTACTATCAGAAACAACATATATTCTGTATATTTCAAGTTACCCCTCTGGTGAAGTAGGTGATTTGGTATTTGTTCTGTATGAAGTTTTGATAGCCATGGTTTGGCTAGTTGGCTTCAAACCTGAGATCTGTACGATAAGGCATTGCATTTTTTATTTTTTTTTACCACATTGTCTTTTCAACCCCCTTGGTGCTGGTTTCAGCATTTGTGTGGAATGAACTGGTTAGAAGGGGATTAGATGTTGTCTATATATTATGTTCATAAATCTCTTTTATTGTTTTATTTTTCACTATGTGTTTGTTGTTTTCTCTTGGTAATTTACCGTAAATAGGAGCCTTGCACGCGAGCAACGAAATTAGACTGCGAAAAGTGAATATGCAGCAACAATATACAATATACTAACATGATTGCGCGTAAACTGGCCTAGACATTTGGTCATCAAAAAAAGAAGATACCAAGCTCCAAAGTCAATAAAACTAACCAAGTAGCCTAAATATCGGACTATAATTTTCATTTTTTTGACCTCACGTGCTTCTATTATTTCCCTTGAACGTTTTAAGGATACTTTACCTTAATATTAGCTTCTCGCTGAATATGAAAATTCGAAAAAGGAGAATACAACAAATGAATATGTAACATATTATACATTTCCAGAGGGTTGAAAAGGCATGGCCATCATCCAAACTTGATCAAGAAACTACTTATTGATTTTTCAAAATGTCTGATCACAGTGGCATTGAAATTTATATACTACTCCCTCCGTCCCTTTTTTAGAGTCCGATATTCCATTTTGAGCTGTCCTTTAATAAGTGTCCATGTTGTAAAGTTAGTGGGTAAAAGTTGGTGCATTATCTATTTTGTCCCTAAAAGTAGATTCCATTTTGAAGAATTAGTGAGTAAAAGTGTAATGATGATGGGTAAGTAGGGAAAGTGGAGGAAAAAGTTGATGTGAAAGGTATAATGATGATGTATTTTTAATAAGTTGGAATTACGAAGCAGGACACTTAAAAAGGGACGGAGGGAGTACTACTAAAGACCTCACTAAAATGACAAATTTGTCCCTGTATCGTTGCCAAACACGGTTCGTGCTATTGACTCCCCTGCCTAGAAGCCACTTTGTTACTACCATAGTTTTTAATATCGGCCGGTACGAACCGTATCGGCCGGTTCGTACCGGAATTTGGGACTTCCGGTTCGGATATAGGCCGATATAACGAGGAGATTGAAAATCGCAGCCGAACCGGCCGGTTCCCGATACGTATCGGTATGTAACGGATTTTTGGACCGGTTCGGCCGGTTCGGCCGGTTCAGACCGGTTCGTCAAAAAAAAAAAAAAAAAAAACCATAGCATCAAGCGTCAAAACAGAGCTCGTTTCACAGAACATTAAGAATCAAACCATCAACTCTTCCACTTTTTACAGCTTTTTCCCAAAAATTTTGGATCTTGTCTTGAAAAATAAGTAGATAACAACACAGCAGTTGAACTTGAAACCAAAATCCATTCTTTACCTGCCGACTGCCGTTGCTTTCTTATCTTCTCTTCCATCTTCATTCTTTCACAAATTTCTTTCTCCAACAAGTCACTCTTCAACATATTTCAAGAAAGGAAAAAAATTCCAAAAAACTAGTTTAAGATTCTTGAGAAATGGCTGGTACTCCTGGTACTCCTTGCTGATGCAGAGCATGTGTGGCTCACTGGCTTTGTGCCGAATCTGCCGATTTGGTGAAATAAACGGAAAGAGGAGAAGAAAGGAATTACTGTAGATTGAATTTTGAAGGTATTTTTTTTCCATATTTTGATTTGGGGTTTTTTTTGTTTGGAGAGGTAGGACTGTAGGAGAGAGCGAGAGAGAGCGAGAGAGAACTCAGAGAAGAGAGAGAGAGCCGTGCCTGCCTTTTCTTTTCCTGATTACTTTGATGTGGGTTCTTTATCTTGGGGGGAGAGAGAGAGAGAGAGAGAGAGAGAGAGAGAGAGAGAGACAGAAGAGACTAGAGAGAGAGCCGTACGGCTGCTGCCTATTTCTTTTTTTGATAACTTTTTTTTTTTATCCACAATTTCCCTGAATCCTGATACTTTGATTTGGTATTTTTCTCCTCTTGTTGATTTTGCGTGGCACAACTCACGATCTGTGGGTGTTCGGACAAGTAAGCCAAAGTGGATTATTTTTAATTCTTATTTAAATTTTTTTCATATCACTTGGCTTATTATCAATTTTTGTAAGAATTATTGCATCCTCACGAAGGGAGGAGTCTAAAAAGTTAAAAAATTTGACCGAAATTCAATTTTTTTTAATAAAAATGAAAAAATTGGCTTATTGAAATTTTTTCTTGAAAAAATTACATTAATTTTAATACTCCATTTTGCGGATTGAACAAATATTTTGGAACGGAGGGAGTAGATCTTAGAAGTGCTAATTTGTTTAAAAAAGAACAGTAGGGGGAAGAGAGAGAAAGAGAGAGAGAGAGAGAAGAGACAGAAGAGACTAGAGAGAGAGAGCCGTACGGCTCGGTGGCTGCCTGATAGCTTCTTTTCCTGATAGCTTTTTTTTTATCCACAATTCCCCTTAGTCTTGAATCTCTTGATACTTTGATTTGGTATTTTTCTCCTCTTGTTGATTTTGCGTGGCACAACTCACGATCTGTGGGTGTTCGGACAAGTAAGCCAAAGTGGCTTATTTTTTATTCTTATTTAAATTTTTTTCATATCACTTGGCGTATTATCAATTTTTTTAAGGATTATTGCATCCTCACGAAGGGAGGAGTCTAAAAAGTTAAAAAATTTGACCGAAATTCAATTTTTTTTAATAAAAATGAAAAAATTGGCTTATTGAAATTTTTTCTTGAAAAAATTACATTAATTTTAATACTCCATTTTGCGGATTGAACAAACATTTTGGAATGGAGGGAGTAGATCTTAGAAGTGCTAATTTGTTTAAAAAAGAACAGTAGGGGGGAAGAGAGAGAGAGAGAGAGAGAGAGAGAAGAGACAGAAGAGACAGAAGAGACTAGAGAGAGAGAGCCGTACGGCTCGGTGGCTGCCTGATAGCTTCTTTTCCTGATAGCTTTTTTTTTTATCCACAATTCCCCTTAGTCTTGAATCTCTTGATACTTTGATTTTGTATTTTTCTCCTCTTGTTGATTTTGCGTGGCACAACTCACGATCTGTGGGTGTTCGGACAAGTAAGCCAAAGTGGCTTATTTTTTATTCTTATTTAAATTTTTTTCATATCACTTGGCTTATTATCAATTTTTTTAAGGATTATTGCATCCTCACGAAGGGAGGAGTCTAAAAAGTTAAAAAATTTGACCGAAATTCAATTTTTTTTAATAAAAATGAAAAAATTGGCTTATTGAAATTTTTTCTTGAAAAAATTACATTAATTTTAATACTCTATTTTGCGGATTGAACAAACATTTTGGAACGGAGGGAGTAGATCTTAGAAGTGCTAATTTGTTTAAAAAAGAACAGTAGGGGGGAAGAGAGAGAGAGAGAGAGAGAGAGAGAGAGAAGAGACAGAAGAGACTAGAGAGAGAGAGCCGTACGGCTCGGTGGCTGCCTGATAGCTTCTTTTCCTCATAGCTTTTTTTTTATCCACAATTCCCCTTAGTCTTGAATCTCTTGATACTTTGATTTGGTATTTTTCTCCTCTTGTTGATTTTGCGTGGCACAACTCACGATCTGTGGGTGTTCGGACAAGTAAGCCAAAGTGGCTTATTTTTTATTCTTATTTAAATTTTTTTCATATCACTTGGCTTATTATCAATTTTTTTGAGGATTATTGCATCCTCACGACGGGAGGAGTCTAAAAAGTTAAAAAATTTGACCGAAATTCAATTTTTTTTAATAAAAATGAAAAAATTGGCTTATTGAAATTTTTTCTTGAAAAAATTACATTATTTTTTCTTGAAAAAATTACATTATTTTGTTTTCTTCTCATTATTAACATTTCGTTAGTTTTATTTTTTTTTGGTAATTACTAATTAATGATTTTTTATATTACTTGTTTTTCATAGGTTAATCATCAAATTAAATGTCGCGTGGACGTGGTGCAGGTAGTAGTGGTACTGGGTTTGATCCAAATACTCCTAGTGATGATATTGGGTGGAAGTTTGGAAAAATGGTTGAAAACAACAGAAACAAATCACAATGCATTTTCTGTGCGAAAATAGTGAGTGGTGGTATAACTAGGTTGAAAGAACATTTAGCACACAAAAAAGGACAAGTGTCCTCATGTCCTAGTGTTAGTGGTGAAGTTCGGGAGTTAATGATGAAACATTTGAAAGACTATAGCAAAAAACAGGAAGATAAAAGAAAAAGACATGAGGAATTGAAGGAACAAATAAGAGCTACTCAATGTGGCGAGGAATATGAATATGCGGCATTTAACAATGATAATGATGACTCAGATCTAGAAATGACCATAGCACGACAAGAAAGCGTAAGAATGCAATATGAACACGAGGAGAGACAAAGATTTCAAAACAGAACAGGGGGTAGATATCATGTAGGAGGAAGTAGTGGGGCTGGAGGTAGCGGCAATCATGATATTGGGCCTCCTCCTGGTTTTTCTAAACGATGTTCTAGTGTTCGCGAGACTAACACAAAAAAGCAATGGTCCAGTTTAACAACACCAGAAGCACGATTGGCAGAAATAGAGGTTGATCTTCATCGGAGTAAAGGGCAGAAACAATCGAAATTGTCTAGTCGATTCTTGAAGGCAGCAAAACAAAAATTGGGAAGGGCAGTTAGCCAATTTGTGCTATATACACGATTGCCATCAAATACGGTAAATTCTCCATGGCTTGAACCAATGCTTGATGTTGCTAGAGAGGTTGGGAAAGGAACAAAACTTCCAAGTTCATACGAGGTGAGTCTCACAGTTAAAGCTTACAAACATTTCTTCTAGTGTTTATGCTATTGCATGCTATTTGGAAAATAACATTAAGCATGCTTTACATTCTGTTTTATTTTTGGTTATTGTAGGTGGCTGAAGTTTATTTGCCTAAAGAATACGAGGCCATACAAAAATGGATAGGATCTTTGAAGACTACTTGGGAGGAGAGAGGTGTTAGCATTATGTGTGATGGATGGTCAGGACCTAGAAGGAGGCACCTCGTTAATTTTCTTGTGTATGGCAATCGTGGAACAGTTTTTCACAAGTCTATTGATGCAACAGATGTACTTAGCAGAACAGCGGATTACTACTTCGGCCTCATTGATAAGGTAGTGGAAGAAATTGGGGAGCAATATATTGTCCAAATTATAACGGACAATGAAGCTGCTATGAAGGCGGCTGGTAAGAAACTTATGGAAAAGAGGCCCCACTTATATTGGACCGCATGCGCCACTCATTGCATTGATTTAATCTTGGAGGACATTGGTGAGAAAAAGAATGTGAAAGCGGTGTTGGAAAAGGCAAAGAAAGTCACACGTTTCATTTATAATTATGATTGGGTCGTTAATTACATGAAAAATTACACCGATGGAAGAGATTTGTTACGGCCCGTCATCACACGCTTTGCCACCAATTTTATTACTTTGGAGAGTTTGGTTAGATACAAGATTGGTTTGAAAGATATGTTCAATTCTACCGAATGGAAAGCTACTAGATATGCTAGAATGGAAGGGGCGAAAGAAGTTAGAGATATCCTTGAATGCAAGGATTTTTGGGCAAAAGCTGCAGATATACTAAAAGTACAAGAACCGCTGGTGAAGGTACTTAGGCTTGTGGACGGGGATCGAAAACCCACGATGGGGTTTATATACGAAGCCATGGACAGGGCTAAGATGGCAATACAAAATGATTGTCGTTACTATGCCGAGTTTTGGAGAATTATCGACCGTCGATGGGCTATTCAGTTACATACGGATTTGCATGCAGCAGGTAAATATTTTACACTTTTATGATGAATTTAAAATATTAGTATTTAGTCTTAGTTCTTTTGAAAAAAATCTAAGCAACAAGTGACTTGGCTTCGTTCCGGAAAGGAAAATAAATATTTATTTTTTAAAAAGGCAATTTTAAACTCAAAAATTATGTGCTTATGTAAATAATTTTTCTATCAATACGTATCTTGTTTGATAGATCTCGTTGAGATCTTTAATACGGTGACAAAAAAAATTAAATATTATTTTTCATTTACATTATTTGAGTTTAAAAATATGAAATAAACACTTATTTTTTAAGAAGATATTCTGAAACAGGACCTAACAAGTGATATGTTATGTCACCATCAATTTTTAGAACTTGTAGTCACTTTGTTCGGATGCCCATTTTGAGATTTATTTGTAAAAGTTATTTTTGAATGTAATTTAGATGTGGCCCAGAGACGGATTTCCCAAGGCTGGCTTTGGTACCTCTTTTACTTTAAAATTTTGAATGCCATTTAAATGTGGGGCCAGCGGCAAAGGCACCTTTTTTTACTTTAAAATTTTACTGTTGATAAAATGGGCCCCACCACTCCCACTCTGTCCTTTCCCAGTTTTGAAGGTGTAATCGAAAACTTTAACGGTCCGTTTGGATGAGGAATAAGTATTGAGGGTATTAGTTAATAAGGGGAGACCCACATTGATGTGATGTTTATAGAGGGGGGTTAAATAGTATGTTGTTTGGATGAGGTATTAGAGACGGGAGATTAAATAGTACTTTGTTTGGATGAAGGATTAATAGGAGGTATAAGGAATAGTGGATGATATAAAAAACTGTTAAATGACCATTTTACCCTTCATAAATTCATTATGTATTACGTTTTATATATAATTACAAATTTAATTATTCTTTCACAAGAATTCTACTAAAAAATTAATGAATTTAGTATTATTATTAAACAATTATTTTTTTATAAAAATTGGTATTTAAAAAAAATTAAGTATTTTAAAAAAAATTAAATGTTCCAAACTGCTGAACATCCTTGCATGTTCAAGGGAAAAGTTGATCATATAGGAGTATCAGTGATCTCTTGCCAACATTCAGTGCATGTGGGCCCCACCTTTATTGTGAGTGTGAGTGTATAAATGGGTGTGTAAATAGATGTGGTGTTAGAATTTTTGCATCCACGTACCAATTGTGTCTTGCACGTGACAATTCTCAGGTAAATACAAGTAGCCTAAAAGGCTACAAAGTTATGAAAGCCTATTTGACTAACTTCAAACTTGATAATACTATTTAATACTTACTTTAATTCAATAGGACTGTACCACCTGCAGCCCCCCTGAGTCCCCCGGCGACACACCCCCCGGACCCCACTCTCTTTTCCGGACTACTCTCTCTCTTTCCCTCCCTCCCTCTCTCTCTCTCTCTCTCTCTCTCTCTCTCTCTCTCCCTCCCTTTTCTTTCTTTCTTTCTTTCTTTACAATTTGCTTCTTTTTTTTTTTTTTCCTTTTAAGCTTTGTTCTTCTAAAAAAGCCAATGGCTTTCCAAAAAAAAATGAGCCAAACAAACCCAAAAAAAAATAAAAATAAGCCAATAAGCCAATTGTTTCTTCTTTATTCAAAAAAAATTAGATTTCGGTCAAAAATTTTACTTTTTAGATTTCTCTTGTCATAGGGATGCAATAATCCCAAAAAATTGACAATAAGCCAAGAAATATGAAAAAAATTTGAATAAGGACAAAAAATAAGCCACTTTGGCTTATTTATCCGAACACCCCCTTATTTCCAGTTTGGTTTTTTTTTTCATTTTCTTTCTTTCCGGTTTGAAGTTTTTTCTCTTTAATAATAGGTTCAAGTCTAATTTTAGGTTTTGTAAAGTAATTGAGAGAAAAAAGAGTGTTTCAATTGATCATGTTTATCCGACTGTTTTATTATTATTTTTTTGTCCTTTATAGATTAAAAAATATAGTTACGAAAATAAGTGTTTCAATTTTTAATCCGTTTGAACCAGTACAAAGAGGCGGAGCAGTCCCGGAAAAGGGAGGTGGGGTAGTCCCGGTAAAGGGAGGTGGGGCCGGGGGTGTGTCAGGGGGATTAGCAAGTTACAGATGATAGGATGTTACCTTTTTCCCTGGACAAACATTTAGCAATTGGCCAGCGGGTAATTCAATTTTGAATTTGGACCAAAACCACTCCATTGTAAAAGGGATGCACTGCTTGAGGCGCCAAAATTGCCGACTCCAATTTTATAATTTCTCTTTTCAACTAACTAATGATTTTTCAGTCATGGACTTTTTTAGTTGCTGCTAAATTGACAATTGCAATGTAAAAGGACATATTTGAAAATTTATTTCATTGTTTAACTTTCTTATGGGCTCAATAAATAAATGCAGGTTATTTTCTAAATCCAATATATCAATACGGTGGCAACTTGTCGAATCATAGGGAGGTTATGGATGGAGTTAGAAAAGTAATTATGAGATTACTGCCAGATCTAAATGAGCAAGTGGAAGCCATCAACCAAGTAAGTTGTTAATTTATAGTTCTTTTACTTCTTATGCCAATATATTGCTCATTAATTTAGATTTGTGATAAAAATATATTATGATGTGCGGATTTCGGTATTTCGAAATAAAGAAGATACTTTTGGAACAATAGTGGCCCAAGCAGCAGTTCAAGCAACTAATCCTGGTAATTATTTAAGTGACACTCTTTTATAATTTACCATCTTCTTTTATATTATAGTCCAATAAAATGCATCATCTTGAGTCTAGTATTTCTATTTTTTTTTTATGTAGCTGAATGGTGGATCCATTATGGCGTATCTGCCCCCCAACTTCAAAAAGTTGCTGTGAAAGTATTGAGTCAAACCACTTCTTCTTCAAATTGTGAGCGAAACTGGAGTACCTTTAGCCTTATACACACAAAGACAAGGAATCGATTAAAATATCAGAAATTAAACAAGATTGTCTATGTGTACTACAATATGAGGCTAAAGATTAGGCATGCGACTAGAAGAAGTGATGAGGAGAGAGATGATCATTTTAATCCCATTAATCTTGATTACATCTTTGACGAGGATGATCCATTAGCTGAATGGTTGCAAGAGGAAGAGCATGCAATATTGGATGATGTAGACAATTCAGAATGGTTGGATACAGGTGATACGCAGAATCCCCAAAATGTAGACCCATCTGAAAATAGTTCAAGTGGAGGTCGTGGTTTGAGTCCATCTGGTAGTGGCAGTGAGGATGATGATGGTCCTAATGGTTGCGAAGCACAAGATAATATAGTGAATCACACTACTTATCATGAGGAGGATGGTGGAATTAGGGATTCTACGCAACGACGACTACACTCTGTATCATCTGGTGATGGGGGATTGAATAGGCCTAGACGTTCACGTCCTATTAGTGACATTTATACTAATCATAATCTTAGAGAGCAATTTGGACAGCTTGAATTTGGGCAAGATCATGGGAGAGCACATCATTGGCAGCAAAGACCTATATATCCATATTATCCCCCTCAAGAACAACAATCTTATTTTAATCAACCAGAACCACCATTTATGGGGATAGGATATCCACATCGATCTCACCAGCATTCATATAGTGGGAGCTCTTCATATGGTAGTAATCCTACAGTCAGAGAACCATCAAGTTCATCAACACATGGGTATTCACAACAACAATCCGATAGTAGCGGCACCACCAATAATTTTGCGCGCTGTAATTTCACCAACAACTTCTACGGATATCTGTTTGGATCTATTGGGCAAAATAGTCATGGTGATGATCAATTTAATGAGGAATATGTAGATCCTCCGGTACCTCCACGCCATTCATTCTGGCATTGAAGTTGTATTAGCAAAATTATGTATGACTTAAAAGCTATGAGCTTGAAACTAGTTGTGGCTAGCGATTATGTAATGTAAAACCTTTATGGTGTGTTTATTTTAATGTCTTCATCTTATTTTTGCTATTTATGTTAATTATATCAAAACTCATAATGTTGCATTTTTCTCATATTTGTAAAATCTTATTGACTTGCGGGTTTTGATAAATTATCGGATATTTCACATGAATAGAATGGGCTATTACATGTCTTAAATTAATTAAAATGTGATCATTTAAGCCAATGTTGGGGGCAAAAGTATATTTTTCAAGTTTTGTACATGTTGCTGATGATTTTTAAAAATTCACGACCGCGACACCCGATTCCCGCGACGTATCACCGATACGTCCCGATACCGATATACCGCGACCGATACCGCGACGGCGACCGATACCGCGATTTAAAACTATGGTGTTCCCCCCGATAATCACAGTACGGATCTGCAACCGTCAACTGCTCCACAATTGCCAATCATCGGCTCTTCCCAAGATCGCTAATCATTAGCTCTGACATCAGTTGTTGGGATTTGGCCCGGTAATCCCACCCGCAACGGAAGCGCAACAAACAAAAACGAAATCACACACAAAAGAACACAATCCAAAATATATGGTTCCCCAAACTCGGGTACATCCAAGAGAGAGAGAGAGAGAGAGAGAGAGAGAGAGAGAGAGAGAGAGAGAGAGAGAGAGAGAGAGAAATCTTCCACTATATGAAAAATAGAGATTACAATGTGAGGTGTAAAACCCTCCCGAACTCCTAACACATGACTCTATACAATGTTTTACACCCAACCCCAACATCTCTATTTTTCCCTCACATCTACTCTCCTCTCGCCTCCTGGTTGGTGTATCCGGCAACCCCCAAAGGGGCTGCCCTCTCCTTTTTCTCACACTTGGCACACACTAAGGGGGTGTTTGGACAAATAAGCCAAAGTGGCTTATTTTTTGTCCTTATTCAAATTTTTTTCGCATCACTTGGCTTATTGTCAATTTTTTGGGGATTATTGCATCCTCACGACGAGAGGAATCTAAAAAGTAAAAAATTTTGACCGAAATCCAATTTTTTTGAATAAAGACGAAACAATTGGCTTATTGGCTTATTTTTGTTTTTTTGTGAGTTTGTTTGGCTCATTTTTGGCGGGAAAGCCAATGGATTATTTGGAAGAACAAGGCCTAACTTTTCTTTTGTTCTCTGCCTTTTCTTTTCTCTGCACTAATCTCGGCACAAGAAGCCTATAAATAGGCATGACAAAGGCCAGCACAAGAACCTCTTCATCTGGCGAGAATAATCTAGAGCCAAGCTCAACAAATGATCTTTTTTTTTTTTTTTTTTGGTAAAAGACGATTCATTAAAACAAATTAAGCGTTTACAAGTCTAGGGTATGCAACCCCTCTCAAATCCGCATACAATAATGTAGCAATACAACTTGGAATAAGAGGGTAGATATGAAAATCTCCCACCGACACTGGGGCATCATTTGCCAACGCATCCGCACAGCGATTTGCTTCCCGATAGATATGGTTGATGGCGACCACATCAAGCTCTAGCATCAGAGACCTGCAATCAAGCAATATGTTACGAAGCGGATGATTCACAGCATTAGCATCGTTGAGCAGTTGAATGACACCCCTAGCGTCCACTTCCACTTCCAGATTATGTAAATTGCTTTCTTTAGCTAAAGTTAATCCATCCCTTAAAGCCCAGATTTCGGCCATAAGGCTGGAACTGGCACACATGTTTCTGTGAAATCCGCCAACCCATTGGCCATGGTGGTCCCGAATAATCCCACCCGTGGAGGCAGCCCCTGAAGTTGAGTTAAAAGCTCCATCCGTATTAAGTTTATAGCGGTTAGGACATGGCGGAACCCAACCAACAAAGATGTCTTTTTTCAGAGGCGAATTCTTGTGGTGAACCATAAAAAACCACTCCAGGGACTTACTCAAGATAGTCTTAGCCAGTAGAGTGAGGTCCGTAGCATTAGAGTTGGAATTGTGATCGAACAAGCAGCGGTTGCGGTCCGTCCAAATGTGCCAGATGGCGAAGAGGAACACAATATTATAAGGGACACCCGAATGGTGACTGCCCCTAACTTTTGAATTAGCCAAAATCCAAGTATATGGGTCATCAGAATGGTTGGACAAAGGTATTTGGAGACTAGCCCAAACATCAGAGGCACGACTACAATCACGTAAAACATGGCAGGTAGTTTCTGTGGCAGCTGGGCACCAAACACAGTGGGGAGAGGAGGTGATATGGCGTAAGAAGAGATTGTTGCGAGTGGAAAGGCGATCTTGTGAGGCAAGCCAAACAAAGTGTTGGATTCGGTAAGAGCAAGGGAGGTGCCAAATCCACTTCCAAGAGAGATGGGAGGGTAAATTGGTATCAGGAGGAAGGAGTGAATGGGCAGAGTTACAGCTGAAATCCCCATTGGCAGTAGGGTTCCAGATAATTTGATCGGGGGTAGGGTTGAACCACTGGAGAGTGGTTGCATGGATAGAGGAAAGGATATCATCAGGAAAAGTGAGAGAAAGGGAACCAAGATTCCAGGAGTTGTGAGCCATCAACAAATGATCAACAAATGATCTTTAATGCACTGCCAGCCATCAAATCATTAATTCAAAAAACACACATATTTCTCTAGCCAACTAATTCCATTAAAATCTCTTTTTTCTTTTTCAAACTGCATTTAATGTGGGGAAAACCCAACAGATATTCAACAGAGAAACCATAAGCCAATAATGAGAATGGATCGCTAAGATTTCGGCCCTCAACCGATGACACCACTGGCAGTTGCAAGAACACACAGTTAGGCGGAATACTCTCTGAAACTCGATTGAGTTGTGTACCCTCGGCAGCCTCGATAAGCGTAATCACCAACGATGTATTTATCAGTCTGATTCTCAAGTTCAGGGCTGCCGGCAAGGCATTTGAAGACGGTGAAATTGGGGGAGACGGTGAAAGAAACAGAAAGCGTATCCAGAGGGATGGTGTAACTGGAAAAATTGCAAACCTTGGATTCGATAAGGGTTCTTAGTAATGGGTCGTTGATCTTTATGGTATTGCCGGTACTACCGAAGCTGGTAACTTGATACGATCTTCCCTCCACGCCCGCGCCCAATGTGACTTTTGGAACTGCTTCATCACAGCTAACGGTATACAAGCCACACTGGGAGTGTGTGGAGTTGGTCAAAGGGAATTCGATTGGACCGAGAGCCCCGCAGTCGAAGGAGGACAGGCAAGAGCCGGTAGAGTGAAGAACGCGCGGGGAGATGAGAGACGAGAAAGAAAGCTAAGAAAGAGGGAAAGCCCACTTTTAGTTCCCAACTTAGCACAACAAGAACAAATTGCTAGGAAGGGCAATGTAAAAATCCCCGAACCCACACCACAGTGGTTTTAATTATATCGTTGACGTGCTAGTTGACTAGGAAAAATGAGGTGGTGGCCTAGCCTCAGTAGAAGGGTATTCCCTTGCCGTACGCTCATTAGGGTTCGAACGTTGTCCCCTCCCCCAACCCCAATAGTGCAATGTAGTATAGGAATTAACGAGTGAAAAAAAAAAACTAAGAAAAATTGTTGTCAATATAGAAAAATAAATTCGTAATCAATGTTCCCAAGTAACCTCGTATATATTCATCAGTACAACATTATGCTTCGTTTGGTTGGTGTTTTGAAAATTTTTTTGAAAAATTGTAGGGGTAATGAGTGGAGAGAGATAGAGAGAGAAATGTTAGAAGTAGAGAGAATCTAGGGAGAATCTAGGGGGAATTTTTTGAAAAATTCTTTTTGAGTTTGGAAGAGAACAAGGCATAATAGAAAGGCAAATTCTAATGGGCGCCGCACTGTTTATGTGCGTCCCAAGTACCAACTTTTAATGAGTAGTACCGGTGAAAAGTAAGGCAAAACAGAGTTGAGTTCTAATCCCGTTCAGCTAATAAGCCAAATAGATTACTTTTTTGTTCTTATTTAAAGTTTTTTCGTATTTGTTAGTTTGTCGTTAATTTTTGGAGAATTATTGCATTATCATGACGAGAGGAATCCAAAAAGTAAAAAATTATGATCGAAATCAAATTTTTTTTGAATAAAGACGAAAATAAGCCAATAAACCAATTTTTTCATCTTTATTCAAAAAAATTTTGATTTCGATAATAATTTTTTATTTTTGGTCCTATTATGAACTTATTATTGATTTGAACCGTTCATCTTGTAGACTGCATATAATAGTGTATTCATGTAAAAAATAAATTTGATCGGACATCGATAGGAGCATCAAAAATTGAAGTTTGTTTTGTGAAATGGATAATTTTATCTTTATTATTATTGACAGAAATTAGATCATCCATTTTATAATTCAAAATTCAAATTTTGATATATCTATCGATTTCTAATCAATCTGATTTTTTGCATGACAATACTATATTACTGGTCTTAACATATAAACGGTTCAGATCACAACAATAGACACTCAGTGGGCCCATAATAGGCGGTGGTGAAAAAATGAGATTTTATACCGGCGGTGGATAGAATTTATTCTCGGATGGGTACAAGAGATAGAAAGGAAAAGAAAAAGAAGCAAAAGGCTAAAATTTTATACCCTCCCACCATTACGGCTTGTCAAAGATTCTAGAAACACATCTTGTCACCGATAATTACAAAGAGGTGAAATTAGGAACACGTGGCTTCATATTGGAATTGCTCTAAGGTCGCTATGTAGCGCTGGTTAGCCGGACCGTTAAGGAAAAGAGTCATTTGCGTCACACTTTTACCGTTGGCGATGAAAAGTTTTTCAGTGCCGGGTGGATGAAAAGTTTAGGAACAATGATGCCGGCAAAGGGGAAACCCAGCCGGAAAGTCCCATGGCTTTGTATCTAGCAGAATAAACAGACCTTATTACCTCTCAATCATCACACACCATCTCCGCCCAGAAACGCGTCTGTAGAATTAGAACCGCCAACCTCAGACTGCAAAACTCGATCCATGACCATGTGATGAACATCCGATGACGAACCATTGGAGGCTATGCGGTGGAGATGATGGAGGAGGTGTGGAGAGGGGACACGATGGAGAAGCCGCGACCAAGGCTAGAGGCAGGGGAGGAGAGGGGTGGGAGGTGGTGAGAGAGGAGAGAAAACTCTCCGATCAGAACAGATCTGGAGAGAAGAATGGAGAGAGGAAGACCCGAGAGGGGGGCGCTTTGTTGGCGGAAGAGCTTTGTTGGTGACTAGGGTTTTTAGTGAAAACAGATGGAGTAATGATTTTTAGTGTTTGTAATTTTGGAGGAAGCTATGGTATACAGCGTATACCGTATGTCTAAATTATGACAATTTGTGATTTATATTATGCCGATTTTTGGTTTTCTAATACATATATATGATTCTAATTACGACTTGTACTTTAAAATTTACCTGTTGAACAGGTCATTAGCACGTTACTCATAATCAAAAAATATTATCGTTATATAACCATAATTATTCGTACTGGAATCCATAATACTTGTACCCTAACCAAATATATGCGTACAATATCAAAAATTAAATAATGCTACCCACAATGTTATAATAACACCATAAATTGGTATTATCTTACCACAATGAGTCGTACCAAAAAAAATTGACTCGTATGATATTCTGTAACAAAATCAAAATAAATCATACCAGAATCAACAATTGTTATACTGAAGCCAAAAATATTTGTAAAATGCCACAAATTTTATAAAATAACCACAACTGTTATGACAACACCTAAAATTGTCATTTTCTCAACACAACGTGTCGTAAAAAAAGAAAACATATTTAAATACCACAAATTATACAACAAATCACAATTGTAATGATAATGTCATAAATTTACATTTTCTTACCACAATGTGACGTACCAAAGGAAATTAATTAAAATATTCTGTAATAACACATGTCTAAAATACCACAAATTCAGTAATATAACCAAATTTGTTATGACAACACCATAAATTGACGTTTTCATACCCACAACGTGTCGTATAAAAAAATTCAATCGGAATGTTCAATTAACGACAATTATAATCAGCAAAATACCATACCACAATTTCAGTAATATAGCCAAATTTGTTATGACAACACCATAAATTGACGTTTTCATATCCATAGCGTGTCGTATAAAAAAAATTCAATCGAAATGTTCAGTTAACGATAGTTATAATAAAAATACCATACCACAAATTTAGTAATATAACCAAATTTGTTATGACAACACCATAAATAGGCATTTTCAATCAGAATGCTCAGTAAACGATAGTTAAAATGAGCAAAATACCATACCACTAATTATTTTCAATTCCCGCCACATTATTTTTTCAAATTTTAAAATTTCCACAATATTATCTTAATTTTTTATTCCCTCCCCACTATTTTTTCAAATTCTTATTTGTCCATACACAATACCTCAATAATTTAAACTAAAAATTAAGTTCTCGCTCAAAATTTTCATTCAAAAAATTCACCAAAAATGAAGTACTCCACTATACCCAAATTTTTTAATACAACTACAATTTCCTCTCAAAATATTAGTCTAAATTAAATTCTTTATCTACAAAATTTAATTCAAAAAGTCAAAATTCCTTCAATTTTTCATGGAAAAATGAGAGGTCACTAAAACAAATAATATTTACCCAAATGTCTCAAGATACGGATATTCAGAGTGATGCACTTAATAATTGGCACTATATATTTGACAGGTGGATCGGTGCCAAACTTCACCCTATGCATACAAATTCAAATTTAATGGTGGTCCTTGAAATTAGGTCGTGGAAGAATAATATAAATAATTTTGTAAATTTATTGTCATTGTACTTTCTTTAAAAAAAATTATTATAGTCGACATACTAATTTACACCAATGACATAGGCTAAAATATGATCTGCAAGTGCAGGCCAAACACTAAGACAGATGCATTTGAGGCCACTGCCTTCTCAAATTTTCAGCTTGAAAATAGGGTCCCTACGTACAAGAAAGTATTATAAAATTAATAGCTTTTAGAATTTCAAATTCTCAATTATGTACCACAGTGAAAAGGTGTTGGAGTTTGGACATATATCTAAAAGATCAGGGGTTCAAGTCTTCCACCCTTCATTCCTATTTTTTTTTTTTAAGAATGCTGTTTTTTGGTTAAATTACATAGAGTCCTTGTAGTTTCATACTTCGACAAATCTAGTTGTTCAATTTCAATACAACATTAAAATCTAATAATGCACAATCTGAGCCCCACGTAAGGTGTTTTTTTAAAAAAAAAATCTAAATCGTCTATCTTTTATATAATATCAATTAGGTCATTCGTACCAAGAATGAAGTTGATGGCTTATAGCTAGACACTTAATTGGATGGAAAATATCATTCTATTATTCAATCTGCGTGCCGATGATGGAGCTTTCTAAACTTGATTGAGGCAAAAATTTACGGAGGTGAGTTAATCGACAAACATAAAAACCTCAACGGATTTAATTGTCGTTATTGTGTCACGGTAGCATGGCTACCGTATATTCAACAACGACAGAGGACTAGGTTTCATATCAAATATAAATTGAATGTACAATCTAAATGTCGTTAGTGAGTGTATTTTTAGAATGATCGATCAGAGCTGTTAGGATGTTAAGTTATACGATATTTAATTTGTGATATTTTAGACATGTATCTTGCTTGAGTATAATAATTATTGATTGCGCTACAACATATTTTAGTCTTGTATCTAGTATCTTTTGATCAATTTTTTTGGGTATGACACATTATGGTAAGTAAGTGCCAATTTTTTGTATTGTCATAACAATTGTGGTTATGTTATATAATTTGTAATATTTTACATATGAGGGAGAGAGAGAGAGAAAGTCAAGGAGGAGAGAACAACTTGTTACCTTCTAAGCCCTTTTTTATTTTATTTTATTAATTGATTTAATCAATAGGTGGTCCAGATTATTTATTTTGAAATCCAATGGTTTAAAATCATGGTGCGTATGGTACACCCTCAAATAAGGGGTGTGTACCATAGGACTACCCTTGTATTTTTAGACTTTTTAGGACACAAAAAGACAAAATGAAAGAAGAAGAAAAAAAAGACAAAAATGGTTGCCACGTCCCCCACCATTATGATCCCAATCATTCTACAACTATACACAAATACACACTCAATCACATACTCATACTCACAAGAACGGTAGAGCTCGCTCATACTACACACCTAGTATGTATAAGACCCACCCCTTATTGTAAATGTGAGTATGTGATTGAATATATATGTGATGTCGGTTTGCTAGTGTGGTGTTAGAATTATTGTTATGATCCTCTACTCAATAAGAGGGCTTGCGGTTGAGGAAGTCCAATGCACTTTTATGATCCTCTGCTCAAAAAGACAAAATTATTCAATGCACCTGGGTACGGGTCCTTTTCCATTTTCCAAGCAGATTCTGTGGATGGAAATGGATTCGAGGCTCGTTCCACTAACTTTAAGTATTTCAAATAAGTTATTTATTTTTTAAATTAAAAGTGATGTATCGTAAGAGAATGATTTGTTTCATAAAGTAGAAAGCAAGTGCTTAAAAAATGAGAACTTTAGCGGAACAGGGACCGAGAATAATCTCTTTCTTTTGAGGGCCTACTGATCTTCTACATTGGGGAAGATTATTCTATGGCCCGGGAGGTACCTCGGTGCCCCTCGGATCCTTCTCCCCCGCACATTATTGTAGGGTCCAAGAGACAGCGTATGGACTCCACCATGATGTATGCAGTCTTTTGTACTAAGTAATGTCTTTAACTGTACCATTGTGGGTTTCCACCATTGGTATCCCAAGCTCAGTACTTGTGTTTTCTTTGCCCATTTCTGTTCACCCAAAACGCAAAACAACAAAAATGGCAGTTGATAAGCACCCGGTAATGTAAATATGTGGTGCGCTAGTGTCTGATTTTAGTTTGATTTAAATGATAATTAGTTGTTTTTAGTTATTTTCGCTCATACACTACGCCATTTTTTTCCATTAGCGGCATTAAAAAACCGCCGGTGTCTCAAAACCGCCGGTAAAAGTACATTACCGCTGGTAAAAGTACATTACCGCCGGTAAAAATTCCGTCGGCAAAACAATTGTCGGGAATACAAAAACGGCGGTAAATTACCGCCGGTAAAGGTTACGGACTATTAACGGCGGTTTTGGTACCGCCGGTAATAGTTTCGGAAAAAAATGACATTGCCGAGATTCGAACCCACGATCCGTTGATTAATACCCAAGCACTTACTCACTAAGCTACATAAAAATATGTGTTTTATTAGAACAATAATAATATTTATATTATAATGTATTATTACTGGCAGTTTTTGCTTACCGCCGTTAATAGTTACTTTTACCGGCGGTTTTTTATTTCCGCCGGTAATAGTTACTTTTACCGGCGGTTTTACTAATGCCGTTAATAAATAGCGTTTATAATTACTTTTTGCGACAGTTTGTCATTACCGCTGGTAATAGTACCCTTTTCCGACGGTTTTGTTACCGCCGGTAAAAAAACCGCCAGCAAAGGCAATTTTTGGCGTAGTGATAGGGTATGTCTTTTCTTGTAGGTAAACCACTCAATAAAGGAGTTTTAAGCCTAAAGTAAGCCAAAGGCATCCAAGTTCTAAAGTGGAAAAGCAATGAGTCCATCGGGTTCAAAGAATCAAGCATTGAAGATCCGACGGGCGGCCAAGGACGTTGGAAGTCAAGCCGGAGGCCAGAAGCTGAAAAGCTAGCATTTGAAAGCGGTATCGATAAGCCTTTTCTCGTATCGATACCATTTCAAAACAGAAAGATTGGAAACTTGCATTATGATTCGGTATCGATACGTAGTTCCTTGTATCGATACTGGTTGGCTTGAGCGGCCTAGGGAAACTTTTCAAAGTGGTTCGGTATCGATACTCAGTTCCTTGTATCGATACCGAGTGTCTACATGGCAGATTTTTAAGGCGTCTTCTAGGATATTTTGTGGACAAATGAGGACTTGTATAAATACCCAATTACGTCATCATATCTGAATACAGATAATTTTGATTGCACTTCTTAGATCTAGAAAAGTAGATTCCTTACTTGTTGCTCACTCTTATTAGTGTTCTTCATTGTTCTTGATTAAAACCTTCTTTTTCTCAGTAATTTGTTGTTAATTTATGATTTTGGTCTTTATTAAAGTTGTAGTTTTTGCTCCGATCTACTGAAATCTCTAGTTTATTTCAAATCTTGTTATTTCATTATGCTTGTTAGATTTTTGCTTGCTCTTATCTCCCTAGATATGTGTGAGTAGGTTCAAGGGTTAGGTCATGGGATGATTAGCATCCCATGGCTTGGGTAAAAACTGCATTTTTCACCAATAAAGTTTGAACCTTTGATTTGAAAATTGATGTGGGGTTCGGGTTTGTTTGTCAAATTGTCGAGGTGTTAACCTCTTTGATCATGTGTAGGTGAGAGTATTGCCTACTCACCACACATGATGCTTGGAGCTATATCGCTTGAGGTGTTTGCCAAATGAATTCTAGAGCTAGCTTGATAATCAAATCATTTTATCTTCCGATTTAAGAACTTTAATTAAGTATCTTAAATTGTGTAATTGGGTGAAAAGTGTGATTTAGCTCAAGTCGTGGGTGTTCATAATTCCTAGACCTAGCCTATCTTTTCTCTAGTTAATTCGTTTTTAATTTAACCTTTTATTTCCACCGTTTTCAAAGCAAAACAAAGTTGGCTGTCTAAAAGCCGAAAACCCGTACTTACACCTCCAAATCCAACCAAGTCATATAATTATTCCCTTGGGTACGATCCCGGTCTTCCGGATTATTGTGCTTCTACCGACATATTAAACCCTACGCTTGGGATAATATTTCAAAACATCAGAAAGAACGAAGCATTTTTGGCGTCGTTGCCAGAGATTTCTTATTATGGCTTTCTTGGAGGTTTGACAAACCACTGTAAGTATCCCGCTTTTGTCTCTTATTAGTAGTATAGTAGCTTATGTGCTAGTTGCTTGTATTTAGTTTGGTGAATACCTCTAACCTGACCTTGTTGTCAAACTTGAGGTGTAATGAAGCCAAACTAAATATTGAGTTTGTGCTTAGTTAGTTTAGTTTAATTAGTTTAAGTTGATTGCATGGCTTAGCCGAGGAGGTGGCATAACCCCTCGCATATTTTGTTTGTTGGCGTTGAGGTGGCGGCATAGCCCCTCCAGTCTGATAGTTTGTTGGTAGTTAGTTATTAGTATTTGTTTGTGTGTGCTTGTTTACCGAAGCCCAATTTCAAATCGGCTTCATCGTTCTTCGTCTCCGCCAAAAATCCGTAGCATTGCCAGGGCATATCTTGCCCACTCTCCGCCTCGCAAATTAAATCGCAATCACAAAGGCCCAATGGCCGAAGCAGCTCCAGTTCGTACTTTGCGTGATTATCTGAATCCCGAACGAGCTCCCCAAGTATCGCCCATCGTTATTCCAACACCGACCGCTGGGAATGCATTTGAATTCAAAGCTAAGTATCTAAGGGTAATTCCAGAGTTCAGGGGTCTGGAATTGGAGGATCCATATTTGCATATCCGGGAATTCGAGAATATTCTGCACTTTTTGTTACAGTTCAGGGGCAACTTGACCAAGCTCGTTTGAAGTTGTTTCCGTTCACTCTCAAGGACAAAGCAAAACAGTGGTTCAATTCGTTGAAGCCTCAATCGCTGCGAAATTGGGGGGATGTCCAGGATGCTTTTACTTCAAAGTTCTTTCCAGCTAGCCGGACTAAATTACTTATCGACCAGATTCAAAGTTTCAAGCAAAGAGATGGAGAGACCTACCATAAATACTGGGAGAGCTATAAGGATTTGCTCATGTCGGTTCCGCACCACAATTTCCCATTATATCTAAGAGTTTACTATTTTTACACTGAATGCTCTCAAGAAAGTAAGCAGCTCTTGGATACGATGGGTGGCGGAGATTTCGTGGGAAAAACACCGGAAGACGCTTGGGATTATTATGAGTCCTTAGCGGAGAAGACCCAGTCTTGGCAGTTCATCGATCCAGGGGATAGAGCAATGTTCTCCCAAGGTCCTCAGGGCTCAAGCAAATTCTCCATTGCGGAGCATACAGCTGTTGAAACCCGATTGGAAGAGATTGCCCAAAAACTTGACAAGTTGGAGCTTAAAAGCACTCAATCTCAAGAAGTGAAAGTGGTATGCCAAGTAGAGGAAGTTTGTGTTATTTGCGAGATGGTGGGCCATTCTACCGAGGCTTGTCCAAACATTCCTGCTTTGAAGAATGTGATTAATGGGATTGCTCCGAAAGAGGTTCATGCAATTCAACACTTTGATCCCTATGCTCAATCTTATAATTCGAGAACACGTCAACATCCGGCCTTCCGTTGGAATCAGTCTAATGAAGGGGGTTCTTCTCAAGCTCCACCACAAGTTCCTCAATTGCCTTGGAAGCAACCTCAAAATGCTTTCCATTTCCCTCAAGCTCAAGGTCAGTCGGGATTTGCTTCTTCTGGTTCGTTTCCACATGCAACCAATTTCAGCAACCACCTACACAGTTTCAACAACCACCAAAGCGTTCTTGGGAAGATCAATTCAGTGCTCTCTTGCAAAGTCAAACTGCGATCAATGAGCAACAAACTCAGATGATGAATGATATCAGAAATCAGTTGGGGAAGTTGACAACTACCGTGGGCATGCTTCAGCAAGAGAAAGGGAAAGGAAAATTTCCAACGCAACCTCAACCTAATCCTCAAACGACGTCCACTCCACCTAATTCTCAAGGTTTGCACTTTGCTAGCTCTTCGATGACTTTTCCCGAGCAAGCAAAGGCTATTTTTTCTCTTCGGAGTGGAAAGACAGTTGACAACCAAGTGGTGATGCCTTCGGAACCAACTTATTTGCCCTCTCCTATTGATCGTTCAATTCCAACATCAACCTTTGGGGAATTTCCCAAGGAGGCAAGCAAAGAGGGTTCAAAGGAAAATGGTAAAGGAAAGGAGAAGGAACAAAGTGTACCGGATCCTAGAGTTATTGCAACGCCGGCACCATTTCCTAACCGTTTGAGAGCTTTGGTGAAATCAAATTTGAATGCGGAGTTGCATGAGTTGTTCAATCAAGTGAAGATCAACATTCCTTTTATGGATGCAATCAAGCAAATTCCGTCATATACTAAGTTTCTTAAAGATCTATGCACTCGGAAGCGCAAGCTTAATGTTCAAAAGAAGATATTCCTTACTGAGCAAGGGAGTTCTATCATCTAGACGAATATCGCTCTGAAGTATAAGGATCCGGGGAGTCCTACTGTCGCAGTCACCATTGGAGGGAAGCGTATCGAACAAGTTTTACTTGATTTAGGTGCAAGTGTCAACCTACTTTTGTTTTCTGTTTATCAAGAACTTGGTTTGGGAGAGATGAGACCCACTCGTGTTACGTTACAGTTGGCCGATCGGCGTGTTCGTACACCGAGGGGAGTAGTAGAAGATGTTTTGGTACAACTTGAGCAGTTTGTTTATCCGGTGGATTTCGTCATTCTCGACACCAATCCAACGGACTCTTGAGTTGCTTCTACTCCGGTTATTCTTGGAAGACCTTTTCTAGCCACGGCGGATGCGATCATCAACTGTCGAAATGGACTTCTTAACATGACCTTTGGTAACATGAAGATGGAGGTCAATGTTTTTAATGTGGACAGTCAAATAGGGGATGACAAGAATTTCAATGAAGTAAGCCTCTTGATTCTCTTGTAGAGGAACATGTGGACGAGTTGCTTTATAACGATCTTTTGGAAGTTGCTCTCACGGCCGAGGAGGTCGAATTTCTTGAGTCTTCTGAAGTTAATTATTTGATATCGTTGCTTAATGAGGAGGATCAAGTGTGTGCAATGAATTCTTGGAGCCCAAAGTTTGAAGAATTTGAAGAACTTTCCCCACTTGAGAAGAAAGTTCTACCATCCAGTGTTGAGCCACCAAAATTGGAGTTGAAACCTTTGCCCGACACGTTGAAATATGCTTTCTTTGAAGATAATGAGACTTATCATCAGTAAAAAGGCAGCATTGCAAAATGAGAACTGAGCCATGACTTCAAAAATCTCAAAATATGAACAAATACACAACGAGAGCTCCATGCACTCACCATACACATTCTCTCAATAGAATTATCAGACCATATGTACTCATTTCGAAATACAACAAAATGGAAACTGAATTTGAACTACTCGGTTGCATAGCTACGAGTGTCAAGATTATTTTCTTGGCATATCTATCTTCAAACAAAAGTAGAGTGAAATGAAAGCCTTACTCACTGGAGGTGGGCGTGGTAGAGGTACTAACCCATCTATTGGTCACCGAAGCTGGTGAAACTGGCGACATGCTGTTCTTCAACAACACAACATCTTTGCCATCAGGCGAAGTAGGAGGCCTTTTAGTTGTTAACATGCTTCCGTCATCAATTATCTTCCCAGCATTCTCATCTTTGTACGCCTGAATCCCCATCAAAGCCTCCAAAATCTCTTTCATCGAAGGCCTTATGTCCTTATCAAGTTGCAAACACCTAAAAGCCACCTCTGCCACCGACAAAGTCATCCTCTCAATCGAAGGATCTGACTCAAACCCAAGAGACGGATCAATCAACTCATGGATTGCACGGTTTTGGATCCTGTTTACTGCTAAGTTAGCCAAATTAATCTCATCCCTATGCCTGTTAAGGTCAACAGCCGGCAGTGATGATATGAGCTCAATAAGAACAACCCCAAAGCTATAAACATCACTCTTGTCAGTAAGCTGGTAACATCGATGGTACTCGGGATCAACATAACCCGGAGTGCCCTGTGGAGCCGTTGAGACGTGAGTGGCATGGTTGGGGAAGAGTCTCGAGAGCCCGAAATCTCCAACTTTGACGCAAAAATCATTGTCAAGGAGTATGTTGTCAGTCTTCACATCGCGGTGGATGATATCAGAATCATGGAGGTAAGCCAATGCACTGGCGGTTTCAATGGCTATGTTCATTCGAATAGGCCATGCAAGGGAACCATCCTTTGCTCGATCACCATGTAGATGATCCGCCACAGTGCCATTGGGAATGTACTCATAGACGAGTAGTAGTTCCCGGCTGTGGCGGGAGGTGCAACCAAAAAGGGTAACCAGATTGGGGTGGCTCAAACAGGTAAGGATTTCGATTTCGTTCATGAACTGCTTCACCCGCTTGTAGTTGTGCTCGTATAGGCGCTTGACAGCAACTTCCCTTCCGTCCCGGAGTATTCCTGGTTGAGAAAAAACCAATGGTTATGCCACATTTCTGTGGGAATAATTGGGATTTCAGAGTTCGTAAATGGATAGGTTACATGGGAAGGCTGTTGGCGGATTATGAATTTGTGGGGAATTTTCAAGTGAAAGGAAATAGATACGCAAACCCAAGGTTACATGGATTTTTACATGCAAGAAGGACCTGTGTCGGACGAGAAAATTTTCAATGCAACGATTATTTGTAACGCCTCTCGAACTCACATGGGGTGAGACTCACACATACATGAGACCCATATCAAGTGAGAGGGCATTACAAATAACCGTCGTATTGAAACTTTTTTTCCGTGTCGGACACTATGTTTCCTTTACATGATTGGTTGGACATCCACCAAACAAGCATACTTAGAAATTTAGTTATGTCCTGTTATCCTTGCAACTTATGCATGTCACCTAAGTCCATGAAACATAGGGCAAATAAAGATAAATTCATCTGCTTCACTTCATTTTTTACTGCTGCTTTCTGATTTTCTGTTATTTATTTCCTTTCCAAAGTACATGAGCCAACACAGTCTTAGTGATGCTGTGACCTAAGAAGCACCGATAGGGACAGAGACTCGGCAGTTCTAAATAAATAGAAACACGGACACAACTAAACTTATGTTTATATTAAGGTAGATACGTAGTTATTTTTCATGTGAACATTTCACCCAGAATAACCAAAACTAATACTATCTTTACAATTCTTGTTGTTTCCTCTTCAAATATTACAAGTCGAATGAGGGTTTTATTTGGTCATAGTTCATTTACTCATACTTTTTTTCAAATATTTTTGGAACATCATCGTCACAAAATGAGCTTCAATAGTATAAATTGCTCCCTATCATGTTCCCATCCATTTCCAAATTTAGACACTATATCCCCAATATTTTCCCAAGACTGTCCCCTGCGTAAAAACAATTGCATTTATTAGACATGCCACTTGACATGTCCCAAACGTGCTCTGCGTGTTCCTGGAGTGTCGTGTCCCCAAAGTGTCTGACACAGATATGATAATCTATTACGAATGTCGGTGCTTAATAGGCTGCAAGTGATAATCTAAACAACCCCACTTCTTACCATGGTACACGGCGCCGAAACCTCCATCTCCCAATTCCTTGGAAGGGTCGAAGTCATCAGTGGCTTGTTCAAGTTCAGCATAGGAGAAGACAGAGGCACCAAAGTAGGCACTACCTCCTTCAAGGTCTGCTTTTGATAAGTGATGGGAGGAAGTGTTCTTTGAAGAGATGTACGATGAAACATGATTCCATTTGTTGCGACGCCATATAAATATTATGACCAAGCATAGCAGAAGGATTACGACTCCAGGTATAACTGAAGAAAATACAGGTGTAATCAGGTATTCTTTCTTTCATCCATATCCATGCGTAGGGGGAAAAACAAAACCAGAAAAACTGAGGCATCTTTGTCTCTTAAATATCCGTTCCTCTGTCCCATTGCGATAGCGGTACCATATGTTTGGCAGCCAATGAATTGGAACAGAAGAACTCTATTATGGGGACAAAACATACAGTGCCAAAAGTGAATTGGCTTTAAGGCTTTAACTAGAATCCTCAAATGGGATTTACAAAAAAAAAAGAATCCTCAAATGGGAAAACAAGAACTCATTGAAGTTTGTATAGTGATTAAAAGAACCATTTTGGATGTATCTAGATGTAGCAAACGGGCAGATCTGTGCGGATCTGGGCATGTTGAAACGGGTCGTGTGTTAAATATGGGCGGGTCGAATATGGGTTAAAAAAAACGTGTTGAAACGGGTCGGATAGAATATGTGTCAATCCAAACCTAAAGCCGCCCGACCTGACCCGTTTTCCACCTCTTCTTTTTTTTTCTCTCTTCCCCTCTCTGATTTTTCTCAGTAAGAGGATTCAGAAAAGTAAAATTTTATGATTAAAACTCAATTTTTTTGGATAAAAATGAAGCACCCTCCGTTCACCACATCTGGGGGTGTTCGGTAGTCCTAACGGCTAGGGGCCAACGGCGGCTGGAGGTGTGGGGTAGCTTGAACCCCTCCATGTTTTCCGTTGCTGGACGGACGTGGGTCTGCCTGTCGGCTTTGTTTCGTTTTTGGCCGATTGGCCGTGGATGTTTGGGATCAGTGGCTTTCAGTGCGGGCGGTGGTTGAAGAATCGTCGTTTCTTCGTCGATTTTGTGGCTGTTTTGGTGGCGTTGGGGTTCTGGATCTGGTTTTGAGTGGGTGTTGGGCGGTGTTACGGTGGTGGGGAGGTGTTCTGTTTCGGTAGGGTAGATGTTCTAACTTTGTTTTGCAGGTTCTCCTTTATTCCAGAAAACAATCGGTGAGGATTGCGGTTTTGATCTATGATGATCCAGTCTGGTGGTGGTGGGGTGGATGTGGCTCCCATGGTTATGATGCTTTGGTCGTCTTTTGTGTGCCGAATTCCAGGTTGGCTGCCTTCTGAAGCTCTCAATCGGGCGAGGGGTTAGCATTTCGTCATTCTGGGTTGGTGATCTCACTAATGAAGACTGTTTTGTTTGCAGGGGTTGTTCGGTGTTTGGGCTAATGGTGGTGGTGGTTGGCTCTCAAGCCCTGACTGTGTTGGCTTTCACTAGCGTAGGCTGATTCCCGCCGCCAGTCTCTACATCTGGGAGAGGCCGGCTCGGCTTAATGGCAAGGCTGGGCTTCGGTGGTTATTACGGTGGTGGCTGCCGGTGTAGTTAGGGTTTTGTGGGATGGTTTGGGTGGGCCGGTCCAGGTTTGGGCCGGAGTTTTGGGTTTTGGGCTTTCATTATTTAATTTGGGTATTGGATTGATCTTTATTGTATTATCTATTGTGGACCCTGATAGACCTTTGGGTGTTATGGGTTTTGCCCTTATGGCGTATTATCCAACTATTTGTTGTATTATCCAACTATTTGTTGTATTATCCAACTATTTGTTGGATCCCTTTCTTCCCCTTTCCCGTGTTTTAATAAAATTCATCTTTGCCGATCAAAAAAAAAAAATGAAGCAATTAGAGGCTAAAAAAGCTTTAAAAAATCAGATTTTTACCTTTTTTTTCATTTTCAAACAATAACGTAGCTTCGGCGAAGAGTCAAAGGCCACATCAGAGAATTGTCTGGAAGGCATGATTGCACTGATTGTACAGTTTCGGTCTTCGTTGCATTCGCCGAAGCCACTGCTTAGGTTTTGATTAAAAAGTCTAGTGACTTTTTTTTTTTTTTATCCCTATTCAAATTTTTTTGTATCTGTTTGTTTTGCAACAAACTTTTTATTCCTATTAGTTCATCTCGATGAAAGAATCAAAAATGTGTTTTTTTTTTACTTTTACCCTAATATTTGTTGTAATATTCAAGATAAATTTTAACAACCGGCTTTAATTTTAGGCTTTATCTTAAATGTTTTCAAAAATATTTGGGTAAAAGTCATAATTTTTTACTTTTCTAATTGGAGCGAATCAAAAATCGTAAAATACTTGTTGCAAAACGACAAACGTAGAAAAAGTTGAATAAGGAAAAAACAAAAAAAAGCCCAAAAGAAGGGGAGGAGCTCTAGGGATTGGTCTTGTAATTATATTATTTTTGTCTTTTTGAAAAATTTATGAGTTTCGATAAAAAAAAATTTACTTTTCTGATTCATCTCGTCAAGACGAATCATTAAGTCATAAAAGTTTAACGCAAAATTAACAAATGCAAAAAAAATTCAAATAAGGACAAAAATAAGCCACTTATCTTTTAAATTCAAACTCACCTTAAATCTAGTGCGTTACTTTTTGAGTTTTGTTGCAGAGAGAGAGAGAGAGAGAGAGAGAGAGAGAGAGAGAGAGAGAGAGATGGGTGAATTGGATTGGTTGTAGTGGCAGAATCAGAGAAGACGAGAGAGAGTGCAAGCGAGAGAGAAAAAAGGGTGTTGGACCATTTTTAATTCTAGCCCATATCAAACTCACTTTCAACCCATCAAACAAATAAAATATGAGTTGAGATTGGATGGGTTGAGTTACAAGTTGGCGGATTTGGACAGGTTAAAAAATATGGGTTGAGATTGCTACATCTAGATATATCAATAGAATTCTATCTCTTACCTAAAAAATTTAATAAAAATAAAAACTGTTCATCTGTTCGAAATTCGAATATAGATGTAGATTTATCTACGTCTAATCATGCCTACTGAATACTGACAAAAGATAAATTACCTGTTCCTAGTACCATTGTCAAGTGACTCAAGTTGCTAAATCCTGCAACCAGTGTCAAGGAGAAAAGCCTCAGTCAATTCAAAGTTATTTACCTTGCCTAGTGAAATATGCTTTGAGACCAACTAAGGAAATTGTAAAAAAACCAAAACAGACAAAAATGAAGAAGAAAATCTTCCATGATGGAAAGCAAAACAGCTATGGATTAAAGAACTCTCAGAAAGAAACCATTAGTGCCAATACCTTCTTTCTCATTTCTCTCATGTTTGCACGTGCCATCATGAAAACATTGCCCCCCTTTGTGTCGACACTGTTGACATTCCTTGGACACATGAAACCTAATAGAGAACTCAGAAGTCAACACAGAGAACAAATCACTGGCATTTCGGTTTCCGAGTTTGTGTACCACTGGCAATTCAATAACCGAACAGTTGAGACCAACACTGGCATTACTCGAGACACTAGAATGATAAGGATACTTATAGTAGACAGTGTATCCACTGCAGCCTCTGTAACTGTCATTGCCACGAAAATACTCATCTTGTTTTTTGTCAAGATCAGGGCTTATGTTAGTGCATTTGAACAAGGTGAGACCAGATGATATTGTGAAAGAAAAAATATAGGGTTTACTTTGAAGAGTCCAGACCAAATAATTCCCGAAAACATCGCAACTGCTTGTCCTAATGAGGTTCCCTAGATTTGGGTCATTAACCCTAATGGAATTTTTTGAGACATTGGTACTCTTAAGGTCATAGTACAATCCCTCCTTTCTCAAGTTGAGTTTTGGAACTGGGTCTGTGCAATTTGTTACATTGTAGAGCCCACAGTGGGGATATGTGGAGATGGTCAAAGGGTATCTGATTTGGCCATGAGTTCCACAGTCGAAGGACTCTGGACATTTCCCAGAAAATTTCCCAGAAGAGTGATCAAACAGTAGGTGGAAGAGAAGAAAGAGTGCCAAAATGGAGGGAGGAACACCCATTTTGATTACCAAATTTAGTGGATAGATTAATGAACAACTAGTAACATAGCGGAGAGCAAGAAGAAGGTTTTCTTCCTTAAAATAAGGATCTTTTTTGTGGATTTTGTCAAGAAATAGAGGGTGTTTCTCATCTTCACACGCCAGTCGACTTGGAAATTTGGCTATTTTGGAGGACTTGAAAGAAGTCTGATTGAAAGGAAGAGAGGGAACTAGGACCACTAATTTTGTGTTGAATAGCAAGGGTCGGTTGGCAAAAAGACTCCATGGGAGTTTCACGCTCATCCCCTTCATTGACCCGTCAACTTGACCCTTTGTCATCCCCAAGATTTAGCCAAGTGATCTTGCCTTGAAATCTAAAAGTTTGCTCTCTTCTAAGGTTTTAAATTTGATTTTTCTTATAAATAACTCTTCGGTTCTTTCCCCACGCGCAAGCATGTGAAAAAGTTAAGACTGTGGAAGGCTACAAGATTTACTTCAATGTGCTCGCAAGCTAGCCCAAAATTCCCTGCATTACAAAAAAAAAACTTGACCCATTGACACTTCTCTCTCTCTAGATCGAGATGTGTACTCTTGGATGGGCTAATGTGGGTGGTGTGAAAAACGGGGCAAGAAAATATCCAAGTTGCAGAGAGAGAGTGATAGAAAAATAGTGAGTCAAGGTCGCCGAAAATGGCTTGTGGGATGCTTTCATGGTGCTCCCCACTAATTTCATGGATTCCCCGTTTGATACGCTTTTGTAGTGTTTCGATCACCAGCATTTTACCCTTTGACTTTAGGTGAAAATGAAAAAGGAAAACCCAAAAAAAACCCAAGGAAAGCTATAGGAAACAGAAAGTTAAGGAGTGCCAATTGATAGCACATTCCAAAAAGGAAAACTAAAAGCTCACTAAAAATGCTGCTCGAGCCCCTTCCTTGCGTCTAAGGGGTTGTTCAGCTAAATAAGCAATTTGGCTTATTTTTTTATCTTTATTCAAATTTTTTTCGTATTTGTTAGTTTTTCGTCTCTTTTTTTTTTGGAATTATTGTTTCTTCATAACGAAAAAAATCTAAAAAGTAAAAAATTATGATTGAAATCAATTTTTTTTAATAAAGACAAAAGGAAAAATATCTATTGTATCCTTTCGACTTTAATCGAAAATTCAATTTGATCATTCATCTTTCAATTTGGACAAACAAATATTTCTATTTTCGAATTGGTTTCAATCTCAACCCTTAATTGGATGGCATTAGTTTTTTGGACGGAAAATCGTCATGTACCCAACACGTGATCATTTGCAGGGGTAAATTTGTCATTCTGCTCCTCCCTCAAACCCAAGTCGATTGCCCAAAATCGATTTCTTATTTCTCTCTGATCTTTTTTTTTTTTTTTGAACATCACGTTTCTCTCTTATCTAATACCCAATATCAGAGCCTCCATTTTTCTGAGAGTAGGCTTCATTCATTCAACTAGAGAAACATCCGAACCAGCCTTATTACAGAAATCAGAGAGGAGCACCGCATGTGGTGGCAGGATACAGGGTTGATTCAAAGCAAATTTAGCAATTAGAGCCTCCACTAAAACTCCATTTTCCACATCGAATTCCGTTGTCAATTTTTTGTTAGACCAAATTCTGCTTTGCACGATTCTCTGCACTCAACACGAACTCAATCCGACACCGGCTCACGATCTCACGACGACTTCCTCAAACAAATCTCTAGCCGGAAAAAATAGCTAGAAGACCAGAGTAAAAATCAGTCCAAGATCTTATTTTTGTGGTCAAATATCTTGTAGATTCTGTACTGGAAATTTGTAATCTGCTATTTTTGAAATCGATTGTCGATTTCGTCGGAGTCGGTCAACCGCCAAGGTCATCGGTGGTGCCTCGATTTTCGCAAAGGTTTGGTCAACCGCCAATCATCTGTACCGCCTCGAAATGTGATCCACTAATTACTTCTGGAGTGGTCAATTTGTTTAGAAACATTTAAGCCTTCCATTTTGGAGCATCATATGCTAGGCATCGTGAAAATCATGTAAACAATAGAACTGGATTTCTCCTATACCAACAAAAGTCCAATAGGAAACGTCATGTTAAATAGATGAGAAAATACAGACTATGTCACAGCAATTATAATAAGGATATAAATTGACATAAGATCGTCCTCTTTATCACCACGGTTGTGCTGCTATTTAGCTCCCTCAACATTTCAGGTGTAACCTGCGTTCAAATTGGAAACAAATACATCTGATATTGACAAAGAAAAGCCAAAAGAAATTAGCATAGTAGCTGTAAAGAGGTTAGAGATCATACTAATTTTTGCCTTTGGTTTCCGACTAGAAGGTTAAGCTTAGCTTTGTCCTCCATCGCCAGCTCATTTTTGTACCTGTAAAAAAACTTCACGTGACTAGTGTACAAGGGGAAAAATAACTCTCATTTCTTTTTCTTTCTTTTAGACGAAAAAAAACTGCTAATTTTGAAAAAGTTAACAAAATCCAAAATCACATAGAATAGCGATGGGATGACAATATGGGCATCATTACATGTTTTACCAAATGGTCGTCCCTTATATAAATGGCATATGGGATAAAAGGGAGATCAGGAAAGCTTGAGGGCTGGGGCTGAGAAAATCCATAGATGTGTCTTAAGCATTTTTCCTGTTTATGGCGATATATATCTTTCTCTTTAATATAACTACCATTTACAGCAAGCACTACTAACCTAAATAACAGTCTGATAATGCTGTAGTAAAGGGAAGGGGAGAATCCTTGCGACTTTTATATATGCAAAGTAAAACCCCTAGCTAGTGCCTTTATTAACAAGAATACAAACCTTTGTACAAATGCAAGAAGGGACTGATGCCAGATCACAGGCATTATCCTTTCATCCTCAACGAATTTCATGAAATGAGCAACCATAGCATCAAGTACCCGATATGGCAAAGCGTACTTCTTCTCAATCAATAGCTTATAAAATAGCTGCATTAAAGCACCAATGCACAACTGTTAAAACTTTTATGACGAACCCATTCTTTTAAGGATTTTAGATTCTAATCAATATCTTATTTCTCTCCAATTATTTCTCTCATTTTTTTTATATGTCTCTCCAATCATTATCCCTATTTTTAATCATTACTTTATTTTATACACTTATTGTCTACAAATCCAAAATCCCAAAACGAATGGGGTTGTTGTAACTTGTCGAAGTAGTCGGAAAAAAAGGAGTCCTTCTACGGGCACACTATTTGGGGTACACCATTTGCGCACAACATTGCGTGAGATTCACTTTAGAGTCTCTCACATAAATGATCGGAGTCGCTCAATTCATGTGGGACCCATATGCACTAGTAAGTATACACTCCACATATATGTAAGAGATTGTATTTGGTATTGTGTTTATAGCACTTTTTGTATTTTTATAGTATATTCGAAAAGACATTAAATTCTTTATACCATCGGTGTAAACAATTATTTTTTTCAAATCAATTATATTGCATCACATCGCCATATTTTATTGATTGGAATCTCTGTTTTGTAACATAGCGCAATGTAATTGATTTGGAGGAAACAAATATTTACACTGGCGGTGTAAATAATTTATTCTCATAGAAAAAAAAGAGGGCTTTTTTGGGGGGTGAGGGCTAATTTCTCCTTTCTTCTTCTACATTGGAATGGTCAGTAGGAAAAAAGAGTACTCCATTGAGAAGGAGTTTCCTGCTCTCCTTCCACCTTGACCCACCACCACAATATCGACCTTGACCCACTGACTCTTCTCTCTCTCTCTCTCAAAATCTGAATCAATCAGTTTGTAAGTTGAATTCAACTGTTGTGGAAAAATCTGGTTTATCGATGAAACGCGCAAAACAGCATATGAGAAGTCTTGGTCTGATTGACACAGTATATATACTCCGGGACAAAAGAAGAAAAAATCTGGAGAGAGATCCTAAGGTGATGGATGGGAGTCAAGGTCATAGAAAAATCACTTGCCAAATTGATTCACAACCATATGTTTCTGATTCAAATCTCTTGGACTTTTCTTCGCAGCGGCCGATAATCCAATCACTGGTACTTCGAGCATAGCGTAGCTTAGAAGTCCGAATTAGATTGAATTGATAAGTCATTTTCCAATTTTCTATAGGATAATGTAAGAAAATAACAATAAGATAATAACGTTGTTGTATTGATTTGGTATTTTTTTCACGTAGTTCTATAAATAGATTATTGATTTAAATTATTTCACGTTCAATGCTATTCATTTGGTTTAAATATTGTGCAGAATTTACAAAGTTAAAGTTGCTATCAAATTTGCGGTAAAAGATAACTGTAACATTATTTGAAAGTAATTTTACCTCATTGGTGAGTGGTGAACATAGATTTTGCAAGAAACAACGTTAAATTATTACTGACTAGTGGGGACGGTGTACTTGCTCTTAGACAGTCAAAAATTGGCTTGATATGTAGATTTGGAAAAAACGCGTTCATTGGGAAGCAATTCTTTACTATGTGTCGAGTTCTTTGGCCTGACTCGAATTTGGTTTTGTACTTCAAAGCTTTTTGTTTTTTTTATCCAAAACCCATTGCATTAAAAGCCAAAATATGATAGTCACAGCAAATCCATCCTTGAACAGAGAAAGGGAATCTATCGCAAATCATCACCGAAGGAAAAAAAAAATACAAGTGATCCAAGAGCAGCGACAAATAGCCACAGAGCTAGTGACTAAACTTTTTCATCAATTTTCGGGCTAACAACCAAAAGGTTTAGTCGATAGCACGAACTCATTCTCACCGCAGCAAAAAGTAATTTTAAAATTCAGAACTTCAGAAGCACGCCATATAGTCAGTAGTCTATAGCAAAAGATTGTTAGTATCATTATTAGTCAAGCAAAAAATGCAGCCAGCCAGACATGCCATCAAAACTAAACAAGTGTAGACAAAGAGAGAGAGCGAGAGCTGGGAGCCCCTCCAAGGGGTTCTCCATCCCGCCTGTTTGTACCATATTTCACCACCTGTCGATCGACCGGAAGGTAGTGATTATGAGAATGCTTCCTATTTTATTATTTCGTATCAATAATATAACTAGTTTTTATTTGTATTTGTATTTTAATTACATATGCAGGACACTTGGCGTATTTTTATTTACTTGGAGGTTGAAAGGACACATGGCATTGTCCTACACACTTTGAGGTTGAAAAGAACACTTGGCATGCTCCTACACACTTTGATGTTAGTGGGAAGTTATTTGGACAAGTGGAAGCAAAAGAGAATGAAGAGTATTGAAGAAGTAAGGAAGTTATTTCCTGCACATCTTTGTTTTCCTATAAATAGCCTTTTTAGGCCTCATTGTAAACACACAAAACAACGCCAAAAGGCCTTTATCTTTTCTTTTCTAGGAGCAGAATTAACTTGTAATTGTTCATTCAATCATCTGGATTGATTGTTCTTCTACTTTGAGGGTTAATAAAGTCCATTTTGTTAATCTTCTCTCATACTTCACCCACCTCATTGTTTGTTTCCAAAGAAGTTCTGAAATACAGCAAGGAACCAAATTGTGTGTGAAATTCTCTGTGCACACTGAATTCCTACGAGATACTCCAATCCGAAAATAACCACAAATACGAAAAGAACATAATACGAGGAACACACGGACATACGTGGAAAACCCCAAAAATGGGTAAAAACCACAGGAAGGAATCAAATACTATATTCAATTTGTGTGGTTACAATCGACCTTACTTCACAATTGAGACTCCTCGCAATTGACCTAAGATGATTGCCGACTCCTCGTTCACCACACCCGCTATTTGATTACCGCTGCCTTGACTCCTCAAGCCTTCCACAGTACTTCGGAAATCCACCGAAGAAACAACTCTGTGATTGTTGAAAGACAGTCGGGAACACCGATTGGAGTTTACTGTAATGTTGGAGATTTGCGTGAGCACTCCAATCCGAAGGAAGAATCGCCTGTCCTCCTTTTAATCAAAAACCCTCGTTCCTCTATTTTATCTGCTGCTACTACGTGTATTTGCTCGAACACTCCGATTAACAAAAAGAATCTCTTCTCATGCTTTCAACCAAAAGAACCCACGTTTCTTTTCTATAGTCTGCTGCCGCACATATAACCTAGCAGCAAGGAAAAGCCCCCTTTTTATAATAATAGCCTTCCGATCGATCGGGGAATCGATCCGTCACTCCATCTGCTTTTAATTCATTCGGCTGCCACACTTGATTAATTGGTCCTGATGGATGCGAGTTTGATAAGCCGATCAATCCACACAAAAAGAATACTCACTCTCACTCTCAATTACAAATTATGATTCATTCCACTCTAAGCCTATATAGACTCACTACGCTTAGAAAATATTAAAATAAAATACATTTGAAAAACCGTTTTGTCAATGGAATTGCCAAACAAAAAAATAGCATCGCTTGAAGGAACTAACAATCTCCCCCTTTGGCACTTTCATGACAAAACCACAAAAAAAATAATGTTGTATCTCTGAGTCAATAATCCTCTGCAAACACAACTCAAACAAGTTCAAGGATTAGAGAAATACGCTTCTACTCCCCCTTTTTGTCTTGGAAGGACAAAGGATAAAAAACCTGCACATAATGAGTGGAGGCCAGTGGGACAAGTTGTGCCCAATAAGATCAATAATAACAGCATAAATGATAACACAACCAAGATGCATAAACCATAAATCCATATCCAAAACCCATAAAGAAATCCAACACTACCAAAAAAAATGGAGCCAGTAAGTCTCCAAAGCAAAACAGCCACACAGGGCTAACCAACGATTAAACAAGAGAAGAAACTAAGGTTGCACCGACTAAAGATAAAGCAACTAGTAGGCATATAACCAGGGAGAACAATATTGCAATTAACGGGGTGGTGGAGGGTGGAAATCTGGGTGCTGGTTGAAGAACAGACGGGTGTACCGGATGAACTCTCCGACCTCTCCTTCGTGCAATTGAGCAGCAGTGTGGCGAAGATTAGCAACATGATAAAAGGCACGGTGTTCAGCTTGCATGGCAATTTGACGAGTTTCCATGTGGGTCACAATTTCCTCAAGGCGGCGACCAGTAGCCACAATTGCAGCCAACTGACCCCGAAGGTTAACAAAATTTGGATCAAGGTTGCGGCCATGATATGGCTCATCATCTGTAACCTCAGCAACCCCAGCACCGTTGGGGGATGCATGAGCAGAACTTAAGACATCAATGTGAGAGTCAATGAAAGGAGAAATGGACAAGGAAGGGACATGGTCATCATCACCAATATATTCGGGGACATGATTATTCAACAAGAGATGTGAGATAAGAATCCCAAAAGGAAGCACGCTAGAGATATTTGTGTTACGATAACCAAACTTAGCGATAGACATAAAAGCTACACGACACCAATCAACCTTTTGATTTTTCGAAATAGCTTGAAGTGCGAAGCCGCGTGAAGGTGAGATTTCAGAAGAATGAGAATTTGGATCAACATTATGGCAGAAAAATAAGTTAAGAAGGCAGAAATCACAAGAAGACCTTGACGCACGACACCATTTTCCCAATTTAGTGAACGTCCTATGAGATCAACAGAAATGTCTTGTTTGGTAGTCAAATTAAAGCGCCGACGGACAATTTTAAATGGATAAACATACTCATCTAACGGGGCAAGACCAACAGGAGAGCCTAAAATAGACGGGCTGACCTCAATATCAAAATCACGGACCCAAGAAAACAGACACTCAGAGTTTTCATCATAAGAATAAATGTTATTGAAAAATTCCCGAACCAAAGAACGATTAACCAAACCCTGTAGAGTAGTAAGAGGTTCCCAATGCTGATTTTGGAGCCAGAGAGGAAATGAGGAGCTCGGCAAAGAAGAGACATCAACAGGCCTCTCGAGATGAACAGTGCGGTTCGCGAATGAATCTTGAAACGTTTGTTGGCATTCCATATTCTGAAAACGGTGATGCATGAGGGAGGTTTGAGATCCCGAAGACTTTACGCCTGTGATTTTTGCAGCACGACTCGTCGACATGTTAATAAACTATTAAGAAATCCACAGAGGAGAGCCAAACAGCAAAAAAGAAGGAAGAGAGAAACCCGAGATGCATGGGAAAATGACTGAAAGGAAGGATTTAAAAAAGAGACTTGGGTTCCAATTTAGGAAAACAAAATATGGAAGAATTTTTCCTTTGGAAAGATGCTGATCACGGAGGATTGGAGTTTCCAAACTAGGGACAGGGCTTATTAGCAAGAGAAGAAAGAAGGGAAAGGAGATAAAATAAAAAGGAAAGGAGAATCACAAAAAAAAATATTTTTAGTGTAGTCTGATTGTGATTATTATCATATATTATGAAAAAAACAGTTAATAAAAAACCGTCCATTAGGAACTGTATGAGGGGGAAAAAAAACAGTAGCTTATGACCAAAAGCAGATGGGCAAACTGACTGATTGCAATAGAAGCAATGCTTAAGCCCAGAAACAAAGACTTGTATGCAAGACTACCAATATGAACGACTGTAAATTTTGAGCAGCACACCTGCTCTTATCACGATCATTAACAACCATCAACACACACATCAAAAGTAAAACATGAACAGACGATGAAATGCCTCATCATAGAGATATCGAGAGGACGAATGTAACACAAAACATGGCCAAATGTCAAAGTGTGTGTGTGTGTATCAGGGAAATCATATCAAGCTCAATTAAACATAGGGGTTGGTTCTCATGTACACATGGAGTTTCAAGACGACTCCCCCTCAAGAAGTCAAACCGAGCTAGGTCCGCAATGTGGTTTAGGCTAGACTAGAAGACAATGCTCCCCCTCAAGAATAGACTCCCCCTCTTTATTATAATAGAGATGCTTTTTCTTTTTCTTTTTCCCTTTTTTTTTATTTTTTATAATCAAACAAAGGAATTCTTTCTTACCCCACTGCCGTTTGATGCGAACATTCAGAGAAAGAGTACCTCACCCCAATTGCCCGGTTACTAAGCAAGTGGTCCAACATGCATACCTTCACAAGGTCTATCCATCTTTTTACGCGAACAATTAGAGGGAGAATACCTCACTCCAATTGCCCGGTTACTAAATGAACGCCCGGATAGGTAGAGAATAAACTAATACTCGAAAGGAATTTTTTAGGAGAGAAGAGCAAATACAACGATAACAGCACAGAGGGAATGATAGCCATAGGTCAATCTCAAAGAGGGATGAACACGAGAACATGACCACATACATGAGACTAACCGCATGTGAAAAGGGGCAATCTAGCATTTCCGTGAGATGGTGGAAAACACACGACCATGTAGTATGCAACACTCACCATCTAAATGTATCTAAGATAGAGAAAACACATTGGATGCTCATGCCTTATCCTGAATGTCTAAGCTCATGGGAAATTAATGAAAGCAATTTGATAGATAGTGCAGCCCAAAACACACCAAAAATAAAATTTAATATATGATTTTTTTTAAAGATAAAAGAAATACTGACATGACAAACAAAAATATGCCAAAGAAATTAAGACTGGCGGAAAGAATTCAATCAATGCAATAGACCCCAACTAATTTGCGAAGATAGTCGAAGCGGCGATAATCAAGGGGTTTGGTGAAAAGGTCAACTTTTTGATTAGTAGTGTCTAGATACTCTAGAGAGACAATGCCCTCATCAACAAGATCACGAATAAAGTGGTGTCGGATATCAATGTGTTTTGTTCGTGAATGTTGTACTGGATTCTTAGAGATATTTATGGCACTCGTATTGTCACAATAAAGGGTGAGGATATCTTGAGGTAGACCGTAATCTTCTAGCATTTGTTTCATCCAGAGTAATTGAGTACACGCACTCCCTGCTGCGATATACTCGGCTTCAGCTGTAGATAAAGATATGGAGTTCTGTTTTTTGCTTAGCCAAGCTACAAGATTGTTCCCAATATAAAAACACCCCCCAGAAGTACTCTTAAGATCGTCTGCGCAACCAGCCCAATCAGCATCGGAGTAACCCGCCAGGTTGGCATTAGTATCTCTAGACAACCAAATACCAAACCCAATAGTACCGCTCACATACTTAATGACACGTTTAATAGCGGTAAGATGAGACTCTTTAGGATTCGCTTGATAACGTGCACACACTCCTACACTAAAGGCTATATCAGGACGGCTAGCAGTTAAGTACAAAAGGCTGCCTATCATACTACGGTACAGAGTTTGATCAACCAAGACACCATCAGTATCTTTAGAAAGTTTCATGGTAGTGCTCATGGGTGTGCGAGAGTGTTTAGCAAAACCTAATCCAAATTTCTTAACAAGACCAAGAGCATATTTTGTTTGGGAGACAAAAATTCCATGATCAAGTTGTCGAACTTGTAGCCCAAGAAAATAAGTAAGTTCACCCATCATACTCATTTCAAATTCCTTTTGCATGAAATCTGAAAATTCATTCACAAGCGAATGAGATGTAGAACCAAAAATAATGTCATCCACATAGATTTGAACTACTAACATATGTTTACCTTTACGTTGAGCAAACAGAGTTTTATCAACACTCCCCCTAACAAAATCATTACCTAGGAGAAATGTAGTTAATCTATCATACCAAGCACGGGGAGCTTGTTTCAGCCCATATAATGCTTTATTTAAACGATACACATGTTCAGGGTTATGAGGGTCTTCAAACCCTTTAAGTTGAGCCACGTATACTTCTTCTTTGATCACACCATTCAGAAAAGCACTCTTTACATCCATTTGGAATAATTTAAAATCTAGACAACATGCAACAGCAAGCATAATACGAATGGATTCTAACCTAGCAACAGGTGCAAACGTCTCGTGAAAGTCAATTCCCTCAATTTGAGTGTAACCCTGTGCAACTAGGCGGGCCTTGTTACGGACAACTACACCTTGTTCATCAGACTTATTCTTAAAAATCCATTTTGTGCCAATAACATTCGTGTGTGATGGTCGAGGGACTAATTCCCACACATTGTTTCTCTCAAACTGATGCAACTCCTCATGCATTGCATTAATCCAACATTCATCCATTAAGGCTTCTTTCACATTTTTAGGTTCAACTAATGAGAGGTAGCAAGTATATGATACCTCATCGCGAGTTTGCCTCCGAGTTTTCATTGGGTCTGAGACTTTTCCAATGACTTGACTTGTTGGGTGATTAAGTTTTACTAGAGCTGAGGGTTCCAAGTTCTGCTCCTCGTCAGGTTGTTCATTATCCTCCTCATCACCGTCTTGTCCCTCATCTTTTGGCTCTTCATTATCCTGGTCATTGTCATTAGAACTAGAGTCTGGCACATCATCCATTGCCTGTTCAAACAATGGCTCATTCAAGTCATTAGCACCATTATCAGTTTCAATAAGTGGGTTTTCATCCACCACGACATTTATAGATCCCATGACGCTTTGAGTACGCTTATTATACACACGAAAAGCTCTACTATCTGTGGAGTATCCTAAGAAGATACCTTCATTGCTACGAGAGTCAAATTTACCAAGTTTTTCTGTCTCTCATAATATAACACTTACTTCCAAAGGTTCTAAAATATTTAACATTTGGTCTCTTACCTTTCCAAAGCTCATAAGGAGTGTTTGAAGTACCTGGACGAAGGTAAACACGGTTAATAATATAGCAAGCAGTATGAGCTGCTTCGGCCCAAAATCTGCGAGCAACCTCTTTTGCATGAAGCATAACCCGCACCCTTTCTTGAATAACACGATTTTTTCTCTCAATGACACCATTTTGATGTGGAGTTTTAGGAGCTAAAAATTCATGTCTAATACCAAGTTCGTCACAAAAATTTGCATATTCAGAATTTTCGAATTCTTTTCCATGATCTGAGCGAATACGAGTAATACAGCCGATTTTCATTTCCTTCTCATTTTGAAAATGTTTGACTAGAGCTTTAAAAATAGAGAAAGTTTCAGATTTTTCACGAAGAAACCTTACCCAAGTAAAGCTAGAAAAATCATCTACAATAACAAAAATATACCTTTTACCTGCAATGCTCTCCACTCTGGAAGGACCCATCAAATCCATGTGAAGAAGCTCGAGAGGTCTCTTAGTAGCTATTCCAGTGGTCTTTTTGTGAGTGGCCTTGATTTGCTTACCGAGTTGACAAGGACCACAAATATGATTTTTTGGCTTGCTGAGTTTCGGCACACCTCTAATCAATTCACGTTTAGTCAATTTAGATAAGTCTTTATAATTAATATGACCAAGACGTTGGTGCCAGAGTTCAGTGTCACTTACTTGAGTAGAGTGACAGGTTATCTCATTATCAGGTAATATGCCATAACAATTATCAGGAGTACGGGTACCATGCATGACACTATTTCCATGCTCAACTACGTCTAACTTCATTACATGCATACATAATGGTATAACATTCTATTGCACAATTTTGCAACGTTTATCAAATTTGGTCCATTTTCCCTCCAGGGAAATTGTAAATATAATTGAGCCTGAAACAATGGATATCCCTATGTTGAGCCATGCACTGTTCTTGAGCTAATACATATGGTTCCTTCTAGTAAACTAGGAGGGGCCCAAACGGCAAAAGCTTTCATCTTCAAACTAGGTACATTCATGTGGGATATAGTATCATCGCAAAAAACGCAAGTAGACTAAACTAACAATATTTTTAATATTTGAAAGCCGGTTATAATTAAGACTTACTAGGGAGTAGGGCAGGCCCAAGGTGTAAGTGAGACCTGTAATATATTTCACTGGTTGTATCACAATTTAAATTCTGTCGTGAAGGAAAGAAATTGACCAACTATCTAGTTCTGTTTTCTTGACTGTTGGGAAATCGGAGCCTCGCGCTCAAACTCACAGCGAACAAAAATGCTTCAGGATCTTGGGATACTATCATTACAGAAAACAAACCAGAGAAAAGGAAGAGAAAGAGGAACAGAAAAACAGAACACATAGATATATGAGGTTCAGCAAATTGCCTACATCCCCGGGAGCCACACCAGTCCACTATGAACGAAAGAAAATGAAAGATTACAAGTCTTCTCCTTCCTCTCTGAGAAAATTTTTCTCTTGCACTTTCTCTCCCTAGAAATCCTCTCTAGAAATTTGCTCTCTCTCTATGCTCTCTAGCAAACTGCTCAAAAAATAATGAATACAACAACTAATATTTATAGGCAAACCCTAAGTGATAACTAGACCCATCTAACCAACTTGGGCCGCAGCCCACGTCCCATCCCGGCCGAGAGCCTATTTGTTGCGCGTTACCTGCCGCGAGCCTAACCGCACGCCTACCTGTCGCGAAACTTTCCGCGCTGGTCACGGACCTTTGTTGCTGAATGTTGTCTGCATCCCCAACAATCTCCCACTTGAAGATAACTGAAGCAAACCAATATCAACAACCTCAATCAATAGCGGACGTAGTGAACTTCACCCCTCCTGGTGTGACTCCGGCCCTCCAACTCCTCATGCGCGAAGGCCAACTGAAGTTGAGCACAACTTCAGTTTCTCGATGGTGACTGACTTTGTCAACATATCTGTCGGATTTTTGGCTCCCCAAAATCTTCTCCAGTACCAGTTCCCCTTCTTCCAAAAGCGACCGAATGAAATGGTACCTCAAATCGATGTGCTTCGTTCTAGCATGAAACACTAAATTTTTCGCAAGATGTATAGCACTCTGGCTGTCACTGAAAAGAACGCTTTTCTCCTGCTTCAAACCCAACTCACCCAGAAAAGCCTTCAACCAAATCATCTCCATAGCGGCCTCCGTGACTGCTACATACTCAACTTCTGTCGTGGACAAAGTTACCAACTTCTGCAGACGCGAGACCCAACTCACCGCTGTTGATCCATAGTGTAGACATAACCTGTGATGCTTCGCCTTTTATTATGATCGCCAGCGAAATCTGCATCCACATATCCTTTCACCACCAAGTCTGCTCTCCCAAAACACAATGGCACATCCGCGGTCCCGCGGAGATACCTCAGTATCCACTTGATAGCTTCACAATGCTGCTTCCATGGATTGCTCGCAAACCTGCTCACAATTCCCACTGCATGTGCGATGTTCGGTTGCTTGCAGACCATCGCGTACATCAGACTGCCGATGGCCGAGGCATAAGGTACCTTGGTCATGTGCTCCTTCTCAGCATCTGTCTTCAGAGACTGCATGTCAGAAAGTCTATACTGACTTCCCAGAGGCGCGCCAACTGCCTTGGCATTCTGCATGTTGAACCTTTCAAAAACCCGTTCAATATACTCAGCTTGACTCAACTTCAAGACCCCTTGAGTTCTGTCCCTACTGATCCTCATTTTAAGTATCTGCTTCGCTGCACCCAGATCTTTCACATCAAACTCTGCTGCCAACTATTTCTTCAACCTGTTTATCTCCTGTAAACAGGACCCAGCCATAAGCATATCATCTACATAGAGTAATAAAACAATGTAGCTCGACTTACATCGTTTAAGGTAGCAACAGTGATCTGTGTGGCACCTCGTGTAGCTGCTGCGCTACATGAAACTGTCAAATTTCTTGTACCACTGTCTAGGAGCCTATTTTAACCCATACAGACTCTTCTTGAGTCTGTACACCATTTCTTCCTTGCCTTTCACAATGAAGCCAACAGGCTGTTTCATATTGATTTTTTCATCCAAGTCACCATGAAGAAATGCAGTTTTAACATTCAACTGCTCAAGATAGAGGTTTTCTGCAGCCACTAAACTCAATACCACTCTCATAGTGGTCAGCTTCACAACTGGGGAAAAAATCTCCATGAAATCAACTTCTTCTTTCTGTTGAAAGCTCTTCACAACCAATCTGGCCTTAAACCTCTTGCTGCCATCGCTCTCCTGCTTGACGCGGTATACCTACTTGTTCTGTAGCGCATTCTTCCCCGCGGGAAGCTTCGCCAACTCCCAAGTCACATTCGAGTGAAGAGAATCCATCTCCTCTTGCATAGCACGTTCCCACTTCACAGTGTCACTGACCTGTAAAGCCTCGTCATAGCAAGACGGTTCCCCGCTATCTGTCAAAAGCAAATAATACAGCGATAAAAGGCATTTTGGATTAGGTTTGGGTACCCTAGTTGATCTCCTTACTGCGGCAGTCAGTGAGCTAGACCCTATCTCTGGAACTGCCCCAGACTCTATCCGCGAGACTGTCTCATCCGCCCGGTCAGGTCCCATTTCATCCCCACTATTTTCTTGAAGATCCTCCAAACTAAAATACTCGGGTGCCTCGTGATCCTCACGCACGACCACCCCCGCCGGACCCTCGCGATACTGTGTAGAACTCCCACTGCATTGTCTACTATCCCTGTCCTTGTACAGCACCGACTCATTGAATATGACATCCCGGCTTCTGAATATCTTCTGGTTTTTCTCATCCCAGAAACGATAACCAAACTCATCGCCGCCGTACCCAATGAACGTGCACTTCAGTGACTTAGCATCTAGCTTGTCTCTGACTTTGTCACTGAGGTGGACATAAGCAACACAACCGAAAACTTTCAAGTGTGAGAGATTTACCTCTTTACCGCTCCAAACCTCCACCGGTATCCCAAAGTTCAACAGAACTGATGGCCCATGGTTGATTAAGTATGCTGCTGTACTGATCACGTCTGCCCAAAATAGCTTGAGCAACCCCGCATGTATCGGCATGCTCCGCGCACGCTCCATCAGAGTCTTGTTCATCCGCTCTGCAATGCCATTCTGCTGCGGAGTTCCTGGAAGAGTCTTCTCTAAACAGATTCCGAATAGAGCACAGGCTCTCTTGTACTCTCCAGTTCATACTCTACCCCGTTGTCTGACCTCAGACACTTCACCTTTAAGTTTGCCTCGTTCTCTACTCTGGCTTTTCACTTCATAAAAATTTCGGATACCTCTGACTTATGTTTCACAAAATAGACCCATACTTTCCTCGAGTGATCATCGATGAAAGTAACAAAGTACCTCGACCTGCCAAGAGAATGCACTGGCGCGGGACCCCATACATCTGTATGAACAAGCTCCAGCTTGTTTGGCTTGGGAGGTCTGCCACTTTTCTAGAGACTAACCTATCTCTACTTGCCGAAGATACAGTCTTCACACATGTCGAAATCCACTGACTCAACTGGCAGCTTCCCCTGTGCCTGCAGAATCTTCATCCCCTTCTCGCTCATATGTCTTAACCTGTCGTGCCACAAACTTGAAATCACTTAGCTCTCTGGCCGCGGACCTTCTGCGAGCCTACCCTCACGCGGTACCACTCCCGCGAGACCTTCACGATCCTCACACGGGACCACCCCTGCGAGTACTTCCGCGATGGCAAATGAATGACTCTCATGTGAAGTTAAATAGAGAGTACCTACTTTCTTTCTGCGCGCTACCACCATGGTACCGTTGGAGACCCCTGTGAATGTCGAGGTATAGCCCGCTGCTCCCAGTTGCCCAATTGAAACAAGATTCCTCTTCAGCTGCGGGCGTGTCTGACATCCTTCAAACACCATTTAAACACATGTGTTTCAATCAGCACATCACCCATTCCAACTATACTACATGGCTCATCATCGCCCAAGTATACTTGCCCAAAGTCGCCTGCAACATAGTTCTTCAGAACCCCCTTGCTAGTAGTCGCGTGGAATGAGGAGCCTGAGTCAACCACCCATGACTCCGCGATACTGTCCATCGAAAGAATAAGTGCATCCTGTACGATGTGGGCCTCATGCTCACCATTATTCTTCTTCGGAGCCTTGCAGACTGAAGACATGTGACCCGCCTGGCCATAGTTCCAACATTCACCTTTAATGCCGCGTACTTGTGTTTTGCCGCGGGACTTCTTGCCTTGCGACTTTGATCGGCTTTTGTTTTGGTTCTGACCACCCCTGGCCTAGCTTCTGCCCTTCTGCTCAAAACTTAGAGCTGAACCTGAATCACTAGAGCCTGACGCTCCCTCGAGCGATTTCCTTCTAACTTCCTCAGTTAGAATCAAACTGACTATATCATTCAGTTTGTGCTTCTCCTTCTCAGTCGAATTACTAATCGCAATAACTGTACCCTGCCAGCTCTCTGGCAACTGAGACAGGATCAACAAGGCTTGAACCTCATCGTCGAACTCAATACCAACAGAGACCAACTGGTCCACTATTGTATTATACTCACTGAGATTCTTCATAAACGAACCTCCTTCAGGCATTTCGAAGTTAAACAACTTCTTCATCAAGTGCACTTTGTTTGACGCGGACGGCTGCTCATACATCTCCGCAAGTGCTTCCATCAGATCGAACGCGGTTTTTTCTTTCAGTATATTGTGCACGACTGACTTCGAGAGTGATAACCGAATCAGGCCCATCGCCTTTCGGTCAAGAACATCCCATTCCACATTAGTCTCCCCTTCTTTTTTCTTTCCTTTATCTTTACCCAGCAGCGGCCGGTAAAGATCTTTCTGATATAGATAGTCCTCCATCTGTATCTTCCAGAAAGCAAAGTCTGATCCATCGAACTTCTCGATCTTTGATTTCCCTTCTTTTGAACCTATAACTCCTTCTGAAACTCGAACACCCTTACCACAACCGCGGCTTTGATACCAATTGTTGGAAAATCGGAGCCTCGCGTTCAGACTCACAACAAACAAAAACACTTTAGGATCTTAGGATACTATCGTTATAGAAATAAACCAGAGAAAAGGAAGAGAAAGAGGAACAGAAAAATAGAACACAGAGATATGCGAGGTTCGGCAACTTGACTACGTCCCCGGGAGCCACACCAGTCCACTATGAACGCAAGAAAACGAAAGATTACAAGTCTTCTCCTTCCTCTCTGAGAAAAGTTTTCTCTTGCACTTTCTCTCACTAGAAATTGATGCGCCCATTCGGTAGTCATTGAAGTTTACCAAACGGCTGTCAAATTCAATTATTTATTAACCGAACTACAACTAAAGATTTGCGTAGTATAGTGAGGAAGTCCGAGTCGATCCACAGGGAGCTCGAATATAACTTGATTGGATGGTAGGCTTTATGTAAGATTTTTGGCGTTTAAGACGGCAACTGTCAGTTTTGCTTTAGAAAATGGAAAACTATTGTAAAAAGACTAGAAAATGAGGTTGGAATAAGTATTAAAGGCGGCAAAGCAATGGAGTCACTAACGCCCATAACTTAAGCCATCTAACAATTTTTAACAAAAACACGGTTGAATCACACGACATAGGCTATTAATCGGAAGATTTAGCTATGAAAATGGTTAGACTTGATATAGAGTTTGAATAACAAGCTAAACACAAGGTGTGACATCGCTCCCGGAACCATGTGTGCAAGCACATGCTCACCGAAGATTAACAACGCCAAGACTTGAATTCAAACTAAATATCAAGGTCATGAACTAGAAGCATGGTTTGGAAAGCGAGCAAGTTCTTTGGTTCCTTTGGCAAACACAAACCGAGACATAGCTCTCGAAACCGTGTGAGCAAGCACATGATCATCGGAGATTAACATCGGTAAGTTTTATTACATAAAAGGGCAAACTATGCACATTTAAAAACCAAACCTCAAGTCTTAAGTTAAGAAAAGACAAGATAAACATACATCACAAGGTGTTATTCCCCCATGGCCAAGCCTTATCGACTACTCACACATAATGAAAAGACTAGAAGGCATGCTAAAAAAATGAACCATAAGATTTAACCGTAGGAAATGAAAGCAAACTTGATTTATATGAAGATCCAACAAGTAGCTACAACATTAACAATCAAGAAAATAACATAAGACAATTACCTTAAGGAGTTCTTGAAAGAAATACACTCAAAAGCTTGAAACACTAACAATGGAGTTCCTAGAATGCAAAAGAAAGACTTAGGCCTAAAAAAGACTAGAAATGGCCATCCTTTCTATAACAGGCATACAAGCCTATTTATAGGGCTCTAAAGTTAAGTTACAAAGGACCAAAAAGTCCCAAAAAACATTCCATAAGTGAAAACTTTACACAAATGGAAGGTTGAAAAAACTAACAAAAATCTACAGATTTTCCCTGGCAGTACCAGTACTGGAAATCCCTTAGTATCGGTTCTAGGCTTCAATGGGCTGGAAAAACTGATCTCTGGACACCCAGTACCGGTACTGGGAGTTGGCCAGTACCGTACCTGCTTGACAGATTTTTAGGCAAACTTTGCAGGCTCGCTCCGGACAGTCCCGAATTCGGATTTGGGTGTTCTTTGAACCATTGGAAAGCTCGTCGAGTTTACTTTCTAACCCAAGTAGTTTAGATCAAAAGTACTTTGTACATCAAAAGATATGATAATTCTACCCTCAGCTGATTGGAAGGTGAATTGCTTTGGTAAAATTCTCACTTCTCCTTTAATTCCCTTGACCCTTGGACAACCCGAGCAACCTCCAAACCATCTTTTCATGACTCTTCAAGCAACACAACGTGGTGGCACATGGCCTTGAGTACTTGGTTGCACCCGGAGCATTCCTTGGTGTTCAAACACGCCTTATTTATACGAATTACCTGAAATACACAAAAAAACTTACCTTTCATGCAATATCGTTAAAAAACAACAACATATATGTACAAACACAACATACTAAAGGACTCAAGCACCAAGAATATGCATTATTAGGTGCTTATCAGAAATCCTCTCTAGAAATTTTCTCCCTCTGTGCTCTCTAGCAAACTGCTCAAAAAATAATGAATACAACAACTAATATTTATAGGCAAATCCTAAGTGATAGCTGGACCCATCCAACCAACTTGGGCTGCAGCTCACGGCCCATCTCGGCCATGAGCCTGCTTGTCGCGCTCTACCTACTACGAGCCTGCTTGTCGCGGAACAGTCCGCGCTGGTCATGGACCTTTGTTGCTGAAAGTTGTCTGCATCCCCAACGGGCGTGATTCTGAAATGTCATCAATTTTCAAATAGAAATCATGTTTAAAACATTAATAAACAGAAATGCGGCTATATGTTTCTTTGGGTATCTACCTGTAATTTCTGGCCCTGCAGCATCTCCGCGTGAAAGGATTCCATACATTTGAGAATAGGCACGTCTCATTCGAAATCATGTTTCTTTGCACAATGATTTTGTTTCAAAGGCTTTTCCATAAATCACTCTAATATATGAAGCTAACTGTGTAATTATTGTTGTTCTCAGTTAAAGCAATTGGCTACTCATTGCCCGTGATTTTCTTGCTAATTTTGAATTACAAAGTATTTGGTACGTGATGATTTGATTGGAAAGAAGCTTGACAAAAACACTTTTGGACGAGAAACCTCAATGTTAAATTAGAAACACAATTGTGCTGAATCAAAAGATAAGACTGAACAAGTATGCTAACACAAAATTTATAACCCGACACCATATGAGAAGGCTACATCTAGAAACTCTTCCATCACAAGCATTGCACATGAATTCATAAGGTTCAAAGCCTAAGGTAACAAAAATTGCAATAATATGAGATAATTAAATATACACCCAATAAAATGATACTGGTCAAAGTCCTTGAAGTCATTGCGTCGAGCGAAGAGTCTATTTAAGTTCCTATGTGTCTTTTAAGTTCTCAAGAGTCTTTCTAGTTTGTAGAAAGTCAAGTTATATATCTATTTGTTCCAAGTTATCTATTTCAAGAGTGAAACACATGTTTCAATTAGTCTATGGTCAAGCCTTTTTTAATTTGTGTCTTAAAAATGTAAGTGCATTTTCCTATTTTTGGAGGATTGTTCCAAGTAGTCTATAAGTTCTGTTGCTACGAACAAATGAGGAGTTTTTGAGTGTTGAATTAAAATAGCCTTTGGCTTGTCCGTAGTACATTACCTCTTGTTCCCCATTTCTGTATCTCTTGGGTGGATTTTTTAGAGTGGTGAGTGGTCCTTACGCCCTGTATTCCTACTAATCCTTAAGTGGTGTATCTCTTATGTGGATTTTTTAGAGTGGTGAGTGGTCCTTACGCCATGTATCCCTGCTAATCCTTAAGTGGTGAAATCTGTATCCCTTCGGTTTTGTCATTTACAAAATTCGGTGTCATAGAACTTTATAGCTTGTTTTTTTTTTTTTTTTATAGATCTCAATTGCTTGTCAGAAGAGCAACAAGAATTCTATAGGCTTCGGAGGTTGGAAATCCTTGAAAAAAGACGAATGGTTCAGTAATCTGTGGAACGTGGAACCGAAAACTTGTTTTGAACTCTGCAAATGTGAAGTCAACACTCACTTTTTGATGTCTTCAAAGGAATAGCTATATCTCAAGTACTTGTTTTGATCCTTTAAAAACCAAAGCAGGAGTTCTATTTTGTGAACTATCTAAAGGAAGCCTTGAATGGCAGGTCGTGGGCCTTATCCATTTTGTCGTTTGGCAGCGATGGTGGCAACGGTGCTGTGGGGAGGAGTCGCGGCTCAATCCTCATCCTCTTGTACGAGTGAGTTGATTAGCATGTCGCCGTGCCTTAACTACATAATGGGAAACTCTTCGGAACCGTCTTCGAGTTGTTGCCAGCAGCTTGCCAGTGTCGTGAAATCGCAGCCGCAGTGCTTGTGCGCCTCGCTGAACGGTGGTGGGTCGTCAATGGGGATCAATGTCAACCAAACTCAGGCTCTGGCCCTTCATGCTGCTCACAGTGTTACGACTCCTCCCATGAGCCGTTGCAGTGGTAAGAATCCATTCCAAGTGTGCACCAAAACCATTAGAGACAACAAGCCCAACGTTAACGTGAAATACCTAAATAGATCATGAATACCCAACATTAACGTGAACCAAAAAGATCAGAGAACCAAACATTAAAGTGAAATACCCAATTGAAATATGCACAAATCATGAATACCCAACTTACATCCACGTGGAGTAGATATCAGACTAAACAAGAGCAGAATAGAGTACAAAATAACAGCAGAACTTAGAATCGGCAGCCAGATGAGTTCGTCGGAGACTGGCAAGGGTCGCTGGAGGCTGGGTGACGGTCGGCGAGGGTTGCCGGAGGTTAGGTGATGGTCGGCAATGGTCGCCGGTCACTGGACGCAGACTGGGTTGGCTGGGTTTAGGGTTTCATTAGAGGCATATAATCTAGGGTGGATTAGGGTTAGGCTTTGATACCATGTTGTTTGGAAAGAGATAGAATAAGAAAAGTGTATAGGGTATTAATTAACCCTAACACAAGGGAGAGCTTTTATTTTTATTATTTAGTGACTTGTTACATAACTCCAACTATCCAATGTGGTACAAAGACTAACTATTCTAATTTCTCAAAAAAATATATCAATAATATTCAAAATCATGTATATACAAAATAAACGTTTCAAATCTCGAGCTCGGGAAACCGGGGCCAGAGGGGCGGGCCCAACATAGTCTGCCGCGTCTATATACTTACCTACATAACCATAGATTTTTTGCGTATTTATGTATGAGTGCAAATCTTGGGGTTGTTAATTACGCCACTTTTTTTTCTCCACCTAGTCTTGATTCAAGATTTAGGGACGAATCTGATAAAAGATTTGGGGACGATTCTAATTCTCCTAGCAAAGTACGAACAATTTGCGAATTAAGTAGCTGCCAAAATTGATTTGCAATAAGAATTAGCTCCTAACACATGTTATTATGCATTCAACAGGAAACAAAATAAGCCCAATTTTTCATGTTGAATATTCATGGCATTCTAGAGCAACCGAAAAGGCTGAAATTTAAATTAGGCAACAGTTCGGTTTCCATGTCTATCGCTTAAAAGAGGCTTTCTACCATGAAATAATTAAACAAATGAATTGGGGAAGAAAGACTTGGGTATGTCTTGAATACTTATCTGGTATAGTTGATCCATTGTGTAGACTATTCACACGTAGATCTGGTAAAGCTAATATAGCAAAGTTGCAGCGGAGAAAAAGAAGTTATACTCCAAAATATACAAAAGAGATGAAGTTCTACTACTAACTGTAAACATGTGAACATGACTAGCCTGTCAACTATTGGCAGTAGAATGAAAAAATACAAGCATATGCGCTTTAAAAGGGTGAACCCTGTACACTCAAACAGCCTCCTTCCTCTTGCCTTTATCCCTCTCTCCACACAATAAGAAAGGGATACAAACTATCGGCCCCCAAGCATACCTTCCAATTCCTAAATTGAATATATTGAGTACGTCTATCATCCACCATTCCACCTACTCTTGCTGAGCTTTCCCTCCCACCTTGTACTCAGTTTATGGACTCCAATGTCAAAATAAAATTAAAAGGAAGTATTTTGTCATGTGATTCTCATTAGGCAAATTTCAAACTCACAACTAATTAAAAGAGACACAACCCAGTCACGTTGACTTGGAACACAATATTCCCCAAAATTTTATATAATTTTATTGCGATTCAATGCAATGCTCATTCGATTTAACCAGATTAGTCGACACATCAACTTCTCGATGACAGAATGTGATCGGTCTATCTCTGCCTGAGCTTTGCCCTTTGAGCAACATTTTGGTTTCCAATAGTAACTTAAACCATCAATGCATTGACACCAAAACCACAGGTACACTAGGTAGTGGATGATACTGCCCAACAAGCTACCATATAAGTGCATAAACTGGTCACACTTATGTTGTTACTCCAGTATCAAATATATTAGGACGGGTTACCAATACAGTTTCAAACTTGGCAGGACAAATCTGCAAAAGTTTAATTCTGTCAACCGAGAAAAATTTACGTCTGTGATAATTGTTCCACAAACTAATACAGAATCGATTAGGTACCCATCCACATCTCTTCCTTATACAAAGGGAAATATACTAAAATTGGCACAGGCTTGTAATTCGATCCCATGACAGGTGTAGTTGAAAGGTTGTTCAATTCCATATGGAGATGAAAATTTGTCCAATTCTTCATTAACAAAACGCGGCATGGATTGAACAGAAATTTGTTCAAGCCTCAACTTTTCTTAAGTTCAGTTACAAGAAACAATAATACAATTGACGTCATGCTGATTTACCTAGAAAAAAGTAAGGATGAGCAGCGATCAAAATATAATCTTAAAAATTAAAATGTTGCTGGAATTTTATTACATATAATATTGAAAAACTATTGCTTTGATAATAGCAGGTCCTCTTAACCAAAGTTCACCGCTCCTCCTAGTAGGCAAGAAGGAACTAGTAACCCAATCTACTACTCTAGCTTCCATATTTGGAGCAAGAAGCCCCACGAAAGAGTAACTATGAAACCTTTATGTAAGGAATCCACGACTTGCTCTGCCAGTTGACAAAGTCATGCCACAAACTCGTAAACAAACCAAATATCCAAAACCGAAAAATGAAAGTCTATGTCCAAAATGAAAGATCATAAGACACAAGCTAGTTCACACTCCAAAGCAGCACCAAAAAGCATAATCAAGATATCGTTGTTTTCACACATGTGCAGTATGCCAGTATCTGCCAAGTGCAAACAAGAAAACACATGCAATCTGGAATCATGTTTCAAACTATGGACAATGATAAGTTGGATGCAGAAATTACACAGGATTCAAGTAATGGAAAGAAAAGTGAGGTACCTCCGTCTCTTTAAAATTTGACCTCCAACTCCAACAATAAGGATTGATAATGGTAAATCGGATGCTATCGCAAGAGCATCTTTTGTTTCTTGGAGATCTGTTATAACTCCATCCTGAGACAGTTTCCATAGAATTGTGTAAAACAGGAAATCAGACAGACAAATTAAAATGCCATGTGCAAAATTTTGGTAGTACATATAATTATCTTAACCACTGTAATTTGCATCTAGCCTATAGCAATGGTCCTTTCCGAAATTGAGAAAAACGGGTTCATTGCAGATATGATCATTTTCTCTCACCCTTCCTTTCTGTTTTTTCTTTTCTTTTGGCATTAATCCGCATCCCACTTTTTGGCACAAGTTTCTGTAATTTGCTCCTTACCACTATTATCAATAAGCCTGCATCCCACTTTTTAGGAAGGACACGTACCTATTCAGTAATCAGTGATCAAGTGATTCTATTTCTCTGTACGTCTCTTAAAGCTATGTTCCCATCAAATTACAATTCTTATATCACAACAGACAAAATGAAAGGATAGCCCAAGCCACACAATCTCACCTAAAAACCTAAATAAATCATGCATTTTCTTAGTATGTATTGATACTTTTTTCTTATAATAGAAGACTGGAATAAAGTTTGGTATTTTTTCATTTTTCAGAAATTTAGTGTACCATTGCACAGACCTGTTCTGGAAGTTCTAAAACTTACTCACAAGATGGAGTTCCTCATTCTAGATTCTGGAAGTATTTAATCTAACTAACAAAATGGAAATCCTTTTCTAGATCCACCTATATTGTGTGGCATCAACAAGATTGTTCAGGCCAGGAACTCAGGGCTCGTTTGTTTTGGAATTGAGATTGAAATGGGATTTGGAGATGTAATTCTGTCATTCCTAGAAAACCTGTAGTTGGTGCCTGTTTACACCATAATTTCGTCAATATGAATCGACTGGACCAAGTTGCAACACGTGTTGACTACATCTAGTCTGTATTACAAAATCAAATGGACTAGTCGACGGTTGGAGTTTCTTAAAGCAAGACATGTGTCCATGAACGAGTTGCAAGCGGACGACACATGAAGCAGTTAACGAAGGAAGTTGAAAGGAACAAATACAACATGGGATCATGTGAAGTAACCGTCTGCTCAGAGAACGTGGAGGAGAAGAGGGAAATACAGTAACTGCTTGATTCAAATTCGGAGAGGGAATTTTATCAAATTTGAAATTCAAGTCGAAGTGATAGCCTATAAATGCCAAAGTTGAAGACAATTTGAAGAACCCACTCAATCGCCCAAAGGCTTCTACTTGTTATCTGTACTTTACTTTTCTCGCTCTAGGAGTAGCTTGTAACCTAATGGTCCAATTGATTGTGTTCTCACCGTCGACTGACTTATACTTTGAAGAATAATAAAGTTCATTTTGTTGTTCTTCTTTCATCTCCATTCACTTCACTAAGTTTGCTTCCAGATAAGTCCTGAAACACGGCAAGGAACCAAACTCCACCACCACAAACATCCACATTCCAGCATTCCAAACATCTCCCAGTCGATCATCGACTGTACGAAAAATAGACAAACAAGAATTGGTGCTAGAAGGAGGGCAACTTACTAATTTGGAAGTAATGGCCCTAACTACAAGAAGGCAAGGTGACCAACCAACAGAGCCTCAGAATGAAGGCTTAGAGTTTCAGACCGAAGAGCATCCTGTACCAAGAGTGTTAGAGAATGGCCAAGGAAATGGCTCAAGTTCATTAGTTGATGTGCAAAGTCTTTCAAGACAGTTAGCACAAGTTTTGTCTAATCCAGAAGACGAAGCGGCACAAGAATTGATTACTCTCATGAGAAGAGTGGTTACACCTCCGTCTACCATCGATGTTGATGCAAACGGAGTTGTTCATGAGCAAGTGCGTTGTGGTGATATGCCTAAACAGACTTCTCAACAGGTATATTCTAACCCTGTATTTGAATCAAGTATGTATATACATGGTCGACCGTTGATGGAATCGAATACTCTAAGATCTACAGTTAGGCCAACTAGTTTTTATCAAAATATCCCGTCTGCTTACGAAGCTGGGAATAGTAATGGGTATGGACAAAACAATTATTTGAACAATGGTCAGAGTGTCCAGCATGGTTTCACAGGGACACATGTTATACCTAATGGTCAGCATATGTACAATGGTCAACACACACACCACATGACACAGGCTTTGCCGAATCACTGCAACAGTAATCGCCCATATGTACAAACTCTACCAAATAGTGGCAATAATAATAATCAAAATTTTCCTTTTGTACAACCATTTGTAACACGAAATGCTCCAACTGTTTATTGAGCCCTAGATCCATTGAATGATAATAGAGTGCAGGATCCCATGGTTATTAATAGGGCATAGATTACGGAAATCATTCAAGATATGTACGGTCCAGGGTTGCGTAGGTTAAAGAAACCCATGTTTCGAAAGCCTTACCCACAATGGGTTGACAATGTTCCATTGCCAAGGGGTTATAAACTCCCTAAATTATCACTGTTCAGTGGTATTGAGAATCAATCTACAATAGAACATGTAGGCAGATTTTGTCTTCAGTTAGGTGAATTGGGTATGGATGATATTCTTAAGTTGAAATTATTTCCTCACTTGTTAACAAAGACAACCTTTACTTGGTTCATAAGTTTGCCTGCTAATTCTATTCATACTTGGCAAGACATGGAGGAACAATTCCATGCTCAATATTTTAGGCATGAACCAGAAGTTTCAATTGCTGACTTGGCTAAATTAAAACAAAAGCCAACTGAGACAGCAAAACAATTCTTGACTAGGTTTAAGAGGTTAAGGAATCAGTGCCACTGCAATGTTTCCGAAACTGAAATTGTCCGAATAGCACAAGATGGTCTTGAGTTCAATTTTAAGAAACAATTTAATGGGTCTAATTTCAAAGACCTGTTTGAACTCTCAAAGAGAGCATCTCAATTTGAAGCAAATCTTCAAGAGGAAGAACAGTTGAAAAATTCATCTTTGGGTACATATTATCAAGATGTGGAAAGGGATATTGAGATCGATGTAGCACAAGTTATCGGTAAAACCCCTATCATTTGTGATACTTTGATTATGACAGAAAAACCAATGAATATTCCTTCATCTCAGCCCAATCGACGAGGGGGGTAAGCTAATTATAGGCAGTATTCATTTGATTTAGCACAAGCTGACCAAATATTTGATGAACTACTTAAGCAAAAGTTTATCATTTTAAGTCCTGGACATATTCTTCCTTCTGATAAGGAAAAGAAAGGAAAAGAATACTGTAAATGGCACAATTCATTTAGACATAATACTAACAATTGTGTTACATTTCGCAATTGTGTGCAGGATCTGATTCAAAAGAGGTTATTGCAATACGCTAAAGGAGATAAAGATCCGATGGGTATCGAGTCAAACCCTTTTCCTAAAGTAGAAGTCAATATGGTAACTGCCAGCCTAGATAAAAGGTTGGGATCCACCGTTGAAAAGCAGAAGCAGGGAGATGAAGATCAAATGGAGGCTGATGAAGAATCAGCAAAGTCCCACTTCTCAAGATTCGCAAATGATTAACTTTGTATCAGATGTGGACGAGAGGTCAAATATGGGGAAGCGATTGTAGCAGAAAAAGAACAGCGATGTGCGTTCTCTAAGTCAGGGATCAGATTTAACACAATGGGTGGAAATGATCTCCAGATTTATGTTGGAGCGAAGTTGATTTATGAGGGAATAGATCCAGGACTCTTTCACAGAATAGAGTCAGAGCACTGTAATGGACCGGACGATGGGCCATTTCTATTCCGAGGAAATCCAGTGGTGCCTGCAAGGCCCGGAGTACCCTCTTGTCAAGATTTGGAAGCAGCAGGGTATCAATTTCCTAGTCGAGGAGGATACTTTAGTTACAGAGGTGCTGGATTCAGGAGGGGTATTGGACCACGAGGTAGAGGTCCCTATGGATATGGGGGGCACCAGCCGAGAATGGTAATGCCTCCAAATCATGATCATGAAAATTGGAGTACGCTTAGTCACCCAAAGTTTCCAGCGAAAGGGTGGTATACTAAGGTATCAACTTCACAAAAGAGAAGGCTTCAAAGGAAATTCACAGCCAGAGCATATAGTGATCCGTGGGACCACGTTTTTGAGCCCAGGGAAAAATTGGGATCACCCAAAGCTCCAAACATGGTATGGACTCAAGAACAAAGAGAAGCCAATAGTCAAAAGCAAATGATCCATAAACATGGCAGACAGGATAATAATGTCAAAGTTTCTTCTAAATCGACAACCTAACAGAAAAGGAAGAAGGAATTGAAGCAAAGCTTGAAGAAAAAGATGGAGGAATTTCAAAAGCTCATGGAAGCAGACGATGAAGATCTCCTTGATGAAGAGTCCGAACAAGAAGATCTTATCAAAGATGCTACTCCATCTCCACAGAAATCAACCACATTTGGAGAAAGTCTGGTCGCAATTCAGTTCGGGTCAGTACCTATTAATTACCAATGCAATATGATTTTAGTTTTGCCAAAGCATGTTAAGGCAAAGCCAGACCAGCTTATGGAATTGGCAGGTGATGTAGAAGATACAACCCAGTCGACTGTTAAAATAGTCGAAGAGGAAGAGCAATCTCACTCGCAACTAATTAACATTGAAACAGATAAAAAGGGAACTAAAATTGTGGTTCTTAGATCCCCTGACGATGCTTCAATTAGGCATTTGAAACCATTATATGTTAAAATTCATATGAATGGTCAACCTATTTCGAAAGTGTTGGTCGATAACGGGGTAGTAGTGAATATTCTGCCCTCAAGAATGATGAAGGTACTAAACAAAACAAATGATGACCTGATTCCAACGGAGGTCACCATTGGTAACTTTGCTGAGGGATGTTTCTCCTGCTAAAGGGGTTATATTTTTACAATTGCAAATTGGAAAAAGGAAAATAAATGCTACATTTTTCGTAGTCGATTCGTCATCCAATTATAATGCCCTATAGACAGAGATTGGATTCATACAAATGGTTGTGTACCATCTTCCCTGCACCAGGCCTTGATCTTTTTGAAGCAGGAAGAAGCAGAAGGAATGGAGGCCTTGATCTTCTTGGAAGTGTACATAGACGATGTTGTAGTAAAATCAACTTCAGTCGATGAACATTTGCATCACCTTGAGCAAACTTTAGAAAGAATAAGGCGTTATAATTTGAAAATGAATCCTCAGAAGTGTGCATTTGGGGTCACAGCTGGAAATTTTCTAGGGTTCCTAGTACATCAGAAAGGAATCGAAGTTGATAAAACAAAAACTGATGCTATTTTAAAAGCACAGCCCCCAACTAATGAAGAGGAGCTTCAATAGTTCTTGGGAAAGATTAATTTCCTTTGAAGATTTATTGCCAATCTATCTGGAAAAACAATGGCTTTCCCCCCACTTTTAAAGTTAAAATCTGAAAAAGAGTTCAAATGGGAGCAAGAGCATCAAAAGGCCTTTGATATATTGAAACAATCACTAGTAATGCCTCCTGTGTTGGTGCCTCCAGTAAATGGAAGACCGTTACAGTTATATATTTCAGCAGCACACCAATCGATTGCGAGCTTTTTAGCTCAAGACGATGAGCAGGGTCGAGAACGGTCAATCTATTACCTGAGTAGAAGGTTAAATGAATGTGAGACCAGATATTCGTACATTGAAAAGATTTGTTTGACATTATATTTTTCAGCAATAAAGTTAAGACATTATTGATTGCCTACAAAGGTAAAGATTATTTCTCAGACAGATATAATAAAGTATATCTTGACCAGACCTGTTCTGAGAGGAAGGCAAGGGAAATGGATATTAGCCCTATTCGAATATGATTTTGAATACGTGCCTCAAAAGGCAGTAAAAGGGCAAGTTTTGGCTAATTTCTTAGCTAAACATCCAAACTCTCCATTGGAGGAAGATACTTTTGAATTTCATTTAGTAGAGATTAAGCATTGGAATTTGTCTTTTGATGGTTCAAAAACAGACAATGGAGTTGGTGCAGGATAGTGCTTATATCACCAAAAGGGGAAATGTTCCAGTTTTGTTTTCAATTAGATGACAATAGAATTTTAACAAATAATCAAGCAGAATACGAAGCCTTAATCATAGGCTTGGAAATTGCAAAAGATTTAAATATACGTCACCTAAAAGTCTATGGAGACTCACAGTTGATTATTCGGCAAATTTTGGAGCAATACAAGTGTTATCATCCTTTGTTAAAATTGCAGTTAAATAAAGTTAGACGTCTTGCTCAAGACTTTGATAAAATTTATTTTCACCATATAATGAGACTTCAGAATGGAGAAGCCAATCAAATGGCTCAAATGGCCTCAGGAGTTAATATTCCAGAAGGTGATAATGACAAAACAATTAGGATTCAAAGGAGATTCTTACCCTTTTCAATGGAAAGAGAGGAGGAACAAATGGATATATTAGTTATTGATATTTCTGAAGATTGGATGAATCCAATAAAAAATTATTTATCAAATCCTAATGAAAGAACAGAAAGAATAGTGAAATGCAGATCAGTCAATTACGTTCTGTTGGCAAATGATCTGTACATAAGAACATCCGACGACCTATTATTGCTATGTGTTGATAAGGCCCAATCAATGAAAATCATGGGGGAAGTCCACGAGGGAACCTGTGGTGCCCATCACGCTGGAGACAAAATGAGATGGTTGATAAAAAGGCATGGGTATTATTGGCCAGCTATTAGGGCTGATTGCATCCGATATGCTAAAGGTTGCCAACAATGCCAAAAAAATGAAACTATTCAAAGAATCCCTGCTCATCAGTTACAATTGATTATAAAGCCTTGGCCATTTAGAGGTTGGGCAATCGATATGATAGGAGAAATTCACCCAGCGTCCTCCTTACAACATCAATTTGTGATTGTGGCAACTGATTATTTCACAAAATGGACAGAAGCAATACCTTTGAAAGGTGTTTCACAAAAACAAATAATCGATTTTATTGAAGAGTATGTCCTGTGTAGATTCGAAATTCCTAAAACGATTATGGTTGATCAAGCTTCTGCATTTAATGGTAGAGAAATTGTGCAGTATGCACAAAAGTATGGGATACAGATTTTGAATTCTACTCCATATTATGCCCAAGCTAATGGGCAAGTCGAGTCGACCAATAAAATTATAAAGAATACTTTGTCCAAAGTAATCGATGATAATCCAAGAGAATGGCATGATCTTTTGCCCCGAGTCCTATGGGCATATAGAACGTCACAAAGAACTAGTACTAAGGTAACGCCTTATGAACTAGTCTATGGGCATGCAGCAATTTTGCCAATCGAAATTAACGTTCAATCGTTAAGAGTAACACGCCATTATGATCCTAGCCTGCAATATGAAGAGGCCATGTATCTAGATATTGATGGGTTAGAAAAAAGCAGGTTAGATGCTTTGAATCAAATTCGAGCCCAAAAGAAAAGACTAGAAAGATCTTATAATAAAAAGGTCACAGAAAAGTCTTTTGCAGTTGGAGATCTAGTTTGGAAAATAATTCTTTCACTCGATAAGAAAAAGAAAAAGAGTAGATTTGGAAAATGGTCCCCAAATTGGGAAGGACCTTTCCGTGTCTTGCAAGTCTTAAGAGGGGGAGAGTACCATTTGGAATCAATTGAAGGAGTAATCCATGAAAGAACTATTAATGGTAAGTATCTTAAACATTATTTTCCTTCTATGTGGGAGAATATGAACTAAGAATAGCCAGTCGATTATATAAACCAAAACCTGCCCGTGTGTAGGGCAGCCATACAAAAGATTATGTTCATATATTTGAATATAATAAAACAAAAGAAAAAGATCCCTACAAGGATCTAACAACAAAAGAAAAGATCCCTATGAGGATCTAACATCAAAATAAAAGATCCCAACTAAGATCTAAAATAAAAAATAAAAAATATTAATAAAACCTACATCAGAACAATCCCATAGAAAGAAAAGCCTATTCTTTAGGCCATTCCTTCCACTGACCAGAGGTGCCAGCCATGGAGGTCCTGATACTTGTGGGATTGACTGGAGGAGCATGGTCAATGGTGTCCCAGTTGGCCACCACAAGCTTGATGGCAGCCTCCATCTTCTCCAGACGAAGGGCCATTCCTTCCACTCGATCACTAATGGCAGTGATCTTCCTCTTGCACTCGTTATGATCCTCAATGAGGACCCACTGGAGTTCGTTGGCAAGTTGCTTGATGTGTGCAGATGTGATTTGAGGAATGAGAGGGGAAGAAGAACTGTTGTTGGCCATAGTAAAAAAAAAAAGAGGTCCAGTAAGCAAAATATACTTGAGTTTGTATATTTATAGACCGAGAAGATCTATAGACGTGCATCGTGGGAAGTTATCCCGAGGTAAATTCTGAAATGTGGTAGTTAGAAAGAAAACGTGGCTGAAATTGCCACTTTAAATTGAAGTTGAAAAGACACACCAGCTATTAAGTTTATCATTAAACTTAAAAATGTCATTGGAAGTGGAACTTAACTGTCATTATAAACTGTATGCATTCCCCAAAAAGAGGGGGTATTGGCGCCACTATTTATTGGACAGCAAAGTCATGATGAATGGTCATTCGAAATTTAGATACCCAATACAAAGCTAGGAATATGACAATGAATTTATAACATGCAGGAATAGGCGTAAATCATTATTATGATTTTTTCCCAATCATATTGCGCCTTGTTATACCAATCAGAAACCATTCTGTTGTGATAATACTATAACATGGATAATACATTGGCCCATAGAGGGCCTAGAATCATATGTTGATTATCCATAACAAAAACAAAACTTTCAAGTTCGTATAAACTTGCCTACTAGCCATAGGCAAAACCACAAATGTACATTGACTGCCTATTTACAAAGGCAAGTAAGAAACATACATCATCACGGATTAAAAGTCTAAAATAAAAGCGTGATCGATTGTCCCATAATTCAAGTACAAGGAAAGAAAGACTTGGAAGTCTCCCATTTTGTCAAAAGTTCATCACGTTTGAAATTATTCCTTTGCAAATCTGCTCTCGCAGTGGAAACTTGAACGGAGACACCTTTACCTTCTTCTGCTAGACGTTTGAAATCTTTATCAAGCTGACTTGCAGTTTTTAGGAGACCTTCTTTTTTGGTTTGCAGTTGGCCCAGTCGATGTAGCAATCCTTGCTCTTCTTCATCAATGGCTACAAGCCTCGACTTTAAAGTTGAAGCATTATCATGCATAGTCGATAACATGACTGTCATGTTTGACAGATTGTCAATTAACTCCCGCTTTTGGCCAATTTCTCCCTGATAATACCGAAACAGATTGACAGTTTCGTTCAAAGAAGATGCAAAATTTTCAAGAGCAATTTGTGCCCTGAGAGGAAACACATGTCTCTGGGCCAATGACTCTATGCAAGCAATAAACTCCACAGATTTGGTCATTGCTAATTCTTCAAAAGAGAGCTTTAAGAAATCAAGTCTCGAATTTCTTTCTGCGGAACATCACTATATTGTAAGAAGAAGAAAGACTCATTGGATTCTGATTCTTCAGTCAGAGATCGAAAGGTTTGAGAAGTCGACTTTATCTCCTCCATTAAGTGATCTAGTGAGCTACTGGAAGATTCAATTTGAGCTGAGCAACCAGGTCCAGAAGGATTTATCCCAACTTTATTCACTGAACGTGGAGATGCTTCAATGATAGCATTTAATGGAATAACCACAGGTTCAGGAACATTCACATTTGGTTCTGGAATCATCTGGTGACTGATAGGACTTGAGGCCACCTTTTCTAAGGCCTGATCCTTGTCTTGAGATGAAACATCTTTTTTAGGACCTTTCAAAGGTCCCTTTTCTAAATTCTGCTCATCCAAATTGGGTTGAGGAGAGATGATAGGGTGATCTGCCAAAAATGGCACACCTGCTAATGGAATATTGTCCATATGTCTTACCTCAACAGCTGCCAATGGGATATGGGACACTATACTCAATGGATTCGGCTCACGATTAGCCACAACTAGTGCTAGGCAGATGCTTTCCTTCTGAAATTCAGTTTGATTTAGCTCCAGATTAATGTTTTCGTCCATTAACAAAAAAGAATTATCTTCCTGAAGTAAGGGATTCTCCTGATTCCAAGGGATCTCTAGCGCTTCTGGAAACCCCTCATCCAGATATAATGGATCAGAAATAGCTGTATCACCAAATTCAGCTTGATCGACTACTATTTCAGTAGTAATAGTCTTTCCTGTTGAAAGGATAGACTTTTGAAGATTTGATGACTTGGAAGAGTCCCCTTCTGTTTCTTCAAAAGCATCCACAATCTTGGTGCCTTTGCGTTTCTACAGTAAAGAAGACGAATAATCAAAACATAATATTCATATGAATTGACAACTATGAATGGATATACCTTCGAAGTAACTTTGCCTTCACTAGGGCTAATTGACTTTTGAGTTTGAATTCTTTTCGACTGCCTTGAACAAAGGTTTCATTGTTTTTCTTACGACTGATCGGAGCAGAAAGACTCTTTGAAGTTTGGGGAATAGAATCACTTTTAGTTCGGGGCGTTTTCCTCTTCGGATCTATTTCTACCTCCTTGACTGCTTGCTCCTTCCTCTTCCTACTAGGAATAGAGGACAAAGGAATGGCTGCTTCTATTCGAGGGACAATGGCTTTGGAGGTCTCATCAGACAGTTGAGCCATTTTTTCTGTTGAACATAATAAAATGTTATCAATAACAGAAGAGGAATATCAAAACTTGGCTATAAATAAAGTCAAGAAGATTACCAGCTTTATCTTGAAGATCCTTGTACTCTCGATCAAGTCTATAGAGACAGTCAGAAATTGGTAAATTAAAGTAGAGCACTTTCATGACTGACCACCATTCTTCAAAAGCAGCAGAGGTTCCATAACAAATTTGAAAATCAAGAAGTTGGAAAGTTCTCACATGCTGATGAAAGTTACTGATCATCAGTGAAATTATATTGGAATCTTTCAACTTAATCGATGGCCTACCTGAGGCCATCACGGTAATGTCTGGATGAACAAAAGGCATTGGAATGCCTTGTACCAAACCAAACTGTCGGGCAAGCTATAGGGAAAATAATTCTCAAAACTGCAATTCCCAAAAGGAGTGTTGTTCAAGGCAAAACCAACTGGAATAAGTCTGGGAAGAAGAATACTAGCCCAAAACAACTGCTTAGACTCCACCATCTTCACTGTAAGCTGAGGAGAAGCTGTGGGAATATCCTCAAAACATGGCCTTAACCTCTCTGAAGCATATTCAAATTTGTCAAATGGATAGAACACAGGCCAATTTTCTTTTCTGTCTTCATAAAAGAAAGTGAAGTATCTTTGACAGGAGGATTCCTCCATATCAGTTTGAAAACCCAAAAAATATTCAACATAACTATGACATGTCTTGAAAGTTTCATCAGCCCTAAGGGGATAATTTGACTTGGGCTTAAGTTGAGGAAAGTATGCATACAACCAAGCTTGAAAAATCCAGAAAGGACCACCACAAGAGTCCGCTATCTTCTTGTCTACAAAGGTGAATATTCCTTTGTATAAAGACCCAAGGACAAAGAGAGCTAAAGCAAGTTTTTTCACCTAAGCCAAACAAATGGACAAATTAAGGTATTCTTTGGTAACCCTAAGACCGAGAACTGCCATGAGGAACTTACAGATCCAAAAAAGGTAAAATGCAATTTTCTCATGAAAGCTAGGTGCAGATGACTTAGCATTGAAATGAGTTTTCAACCATTTTGAATAGCTTACCCCAGATGATGGTATAACAAATGGAGGATCATATTGTTCAGGGGAAAGAAGGGCATTCACCTCACGGCCTAATGAAGAGAGGCTGGTTAAATGAGAAATATCCAAAACAGTTGGGAATAATAATCCACAATGTAAAACCAGAGCATTGGACGATTTCGACCAGAAACAAGCTGCAGCAGCTATGAGTTCGGAATTCATTTCTAATGGAAACTGAGAAAGCTCAATAGTTTCACGAATCCCCATTTTCTTCCAATCATCAAAAAAAAATTTCGTCATACGCTTTACCCAATCGGCCCATTCTACTTCAACATGATAGGGCTAAGAGCGAAGACAAGTATTCTTACCCCAACCTGACCATTCGAGCGACGAATGTTGGAGCAGGAGCGGATCTCGTTCCACCACAAGATAAACTTCTGAAATGTCATTCGAAATGGTTGACGAGAAAACTGGAACCAATATGCAGCGGGAGCTAGAATTCTCGTCGGGAACAGAATTTGCGTATTCCGACTCGATTCGTCTCTATATCAATCTGGGAATCGAGGAACATTCTCTAACACCGATTCTGTAACCAAGTCTTCGTTGGAGATGACAGGCATCTTCGATTTTGCTTTCAAAGCCATGGGAGTGTAGTACGAGAGCTCAATTTGAAAAGTTTCGTGCCCTAAAATTTCAAAGAACTCCGCTTTATATAGGCGGTGATTTCTAAGGGAGTATTTGCCAGAGTAAAATTCTTAACTCAGGTAAATAGGGGGGCATTGTTTATACCATAATTTCGTCAATATGAATCGACTGGACCAAGTTGCAACACGTGTTGACTACATCTAGTCTGTATTACAAAATCAAATGGACTAGTCGACGGTTGGAGTTTCTTAAAGCAAGACATGTGTCCATGAACGAGTTGCAAGCGGACGACACATGAAGCGGTTAACGAAGGAAGTTGAAAGGAACAAATACAACATGGGATCATGTGAAGTAACCGTCTGCTCAGAGAACGTGGAGGAGAAGAGGGAAATGCAGTAACCGCTTGATTCAAATTCGGAGAGGGAATTTTATCAAATTTGAAATTCAAGTCGAAGTGATAGCCTATAAATGCCAAAGTTGAAGACAATTTGAAGAACCCACTCAATCGCCCAAAGGCTTCTACTTTTTATCTGTACTTTACTTTTCTCGCTCTAGGAGTAGCTTGTAACCTAACTATCCAATTGATTGTGTTCTCACCGTCGACTGACTTCTACTTTAAAGAATAATAAAGTCCATTTTGTTGTTCTTCTTTCATCTGCATTCACTTCACTAAGTTTGCTTCCAGAGAAGTCCTGAAACACGGCAAGGAACCAAACTCCACCACCACAAACATCCACATTCCAACAATCGAAACATCTCCCAGTTGATCATCGACTGTACGAAAAATAGACAAACAGTGCCCCGAAAGTTGAGATGGGATTAAACCCATATTCCCCTCTGCATGAGATTCCCATTTTTGTGGAATTCCAGATCCACTTCCCTCCACATCAGTATACAATTGGCTGTTATTCTATACTATAGGAAACTTGTGATTTACCTTAGGACGAAATGAAAAAGGCATGCCAAAAGCCCAACCAAAACAAATAGAGTACCAAAAAATTTCTTTCACCATTCATATGCTGAGCTATATCCCAAGAGATTCTATATCGATACGTATTCGGTAACTTTTATATCCTCCATTTATCTCCAAACAAAAAATGAGGACTTAGATTTCATTCTAATCGGATAAAGAACCCCACGAACAACATTAGAAGGAGAAATCAACAACAAATTGAATTCAGCAAGAAATGCGACTTAATTTCTATTGAATCACAAAACAGAACAGAAACACAAGAATAAACGCCCCCTATAGTAACTTGTAAAAAAATTACAGTTTCTCACTAATACTGTAATTGATATATATATATATATATATAGAGAGAGAGAGAGAGAGAGAGAGAGAGAGAGAGGCGAGAGTAGAGAAGATTGAGACCTGAATTAGGGCAATCTCGAGGGGAGGGAGGAGGTCGATCTGGGAGTGGAAGAGGGGGACGGATTCGGTGATTTCTACGACGTCGTTGTTGTAGACGGAGAGACGACCGAGGAGGAGGCCGTTGACGGCGGAGGTCTTGTGGTTTAGGGCTTGAAGGACGAGCTTGATATAGGCGTTTTGCCCGATCTTGTAGCGCATGTCGCCGCCCATTGTTGTTCAGCGACTGAGGGTGGAGTTTACAATCGTTCTTCAGAGAGAGAGAGACGCACAAACAGAGAAGGGAAGAGACGAAGACAGACGTCACTCTGCAGAAAACGCGTGAACCTGTCAGGTGAGAAAATGAGAAGACTAAAATACCCCTCAACAAATTTGAAATGCCAAATGCTAGAAGACAAAATAGAATGACTTTTTTGGGGACACAAACAGATTATTAAGAAAGTCAGAAAACCCATATTAGCAATTTGGAAAATGGCAAAACAGTAGCACGGTCCCACCACAAACACGCGAAATGACGGAAATGCCCTTGTTTGAGCCAGGTATATGCCAAGTGTATTTCCACAACAAAAGGGCTAACAAAAGGGCTAGATTGGCAAGTGGAATTTTGATCGCTTACATATATGTACAGAAGGATTCAATACTCCTTTAGTGATCCCGGGGTTGATTGATTTAGTGATCCCGGGGTTGATTATCTGAAAGCAAGAATGCTTTGAAGGAGGATTGATTCAGAATATGAGTTAATCAACAAATGTCTTTCATTCAAGAGAGCCCAACGATTGAAAAGAACCCAAACGCTGCTACCTAGACGCAGGCATTAAACTCTATCAACACATAATGTTAGGCAGAGCAAAAACGAGTTGGGAATAGTATCAGTCAAAGGTGAGGCACTGAGGCGACAGAGAATCCAAAGAATAACAAGTTCAAGCCAAAAAAAAAAAACACAGCACAATTGAAACCCACGAAATATTCTTGAGGGAACACAATCCTAGGGGATGCAAAAGCTCCATAAAAGAGAGAAGCTCTCCACAAAATTCGTCATTGAATGCCCTGCCTCTCTAGATTTGCTGCCTTGCTGTATAAACACTCCACAAACTCATCGGAGCTGAAATATCGTTGTTAGATTGGACGGTTGGAAGACCTATTACAAGAAAAGTATAGCGAGTGAGTGAGGATAGAAGATGTGATATTAGTTAATTGAAGAAGGGATTTTTGATCCCTCAAGACTCTGAATTAACGGCATGCAAGTCGTACGTGTTTGTCTTCAGAAACTTCCAAATCCTACGAAATATTACATCTTCCATCGAAAACAATCCAATATGCTCCGAGGATGAGATGTGAAGTCTCTTTTCTTGAGACATTATGCAGAAATCAACCAAGACTTTGAGGCGTATCTAAAGATGCTTCCTTCAGAACGTAATTTGCTTACGAAGAGTTCATTGATGGTGTCTATGTGCAGAGTCCCTCCATGCACACAACAAAATTAATATCCTCACTCAAATGGTGACTATTCTAAGGGAGGACAAAAACGTTTGACGCGTCAAAACAAGTCGGGTCTGTATCAATTGTATAGATACAAGTTTATAGTTGTCCATCTAAACCTGTTGGTTGAAATCGATTAGTCTAGTTAGACACTTGTTTGTCAAATGAAATCTAGGCCATCGATTGGACGCACCAAAATAAATAAATCTCTTAGTGAGGAACCTCCCGGAGTTGCCCACATACAGGCTAGATGCATATCCAACTGACATGTCCACACAATGGCTTAAAGTAACCAATTCAAGTGCAAAATTTGAGTTGCATTTATAAACCCGTCGAAAACAAGGTACTTCGGGACAAGCGAAAAAGATAACCATACCATCGAACAACAAAGAACGAGCTTCGGGCAGTATCTTTCTTTGAACAAGTAAGCTGTCTAAGTTGCTCATGAGTTCCACTTGACTTGAAACCTGAGAAATACTTACTTACCCAGGCTCCAAGAGTTTCAAACCAGAATAACGAAATTGGGATATTGATAGAATCAAGTTCGAGTAAGTCACCAAACATGCACATTTAGCAAAATAAAGTCAACTTATTTAACTTATTTTGCTAAAAAATGGTTATTCCTCAAAATACTTGGGTAAAAGTTAAAAAAAAAAAAAAACTTTTCCAATTTCTCTTGTCGATATGAATCAATAATAATCTACAAAAGTTAAGCGCAAAATTAACAAATGCAAAAAGAATTCAAATAAGAACAAATAACTTTTTTTTATTTTTTAAGTTTAGGAGAAAACTCACCCTCAATGTGGGATATTTACCATTCTATTTGAAAGTATTTCATATGTAGTGGTGAATATTTCACATTGAGTGATAAGTATTATACATTTGGAATACTTACCACTCAATGTAGAATACTTAACACTCCTTATTACTTACTAGTCAATGGGAAATACTTACCACTAAAGTGATTTTTTAGGTACCATACACCAAAAAGTAATTTTTGTACCATAGAAAAATTCATTTGGGTTGATTCACTCTCTTTCGAGATAGGTTAAGGCCTTAGGGGGGTGTTTTGGCTGTTCATTTTTTTTATTTAATTTTTTTCGCATTTGTTAGTTTCGTGTTAAATTTTTGTAGATTATTGATTCATCCTGACGAGAGAAATCATAAAAGTACAAAAATTATTATCGAAATTCAAATATTTTTGAATAAAGGCAAAAAAAATTGGCTTATTGATTTATTTTTGTCTTTATTCAAAAAAAAATTAGATTTCTATCATAATTTTTAATTTTTTAGATTTCTTTCATCATGACGAACCAATAATAAAAAAAAAATCAATGAAAAAAACAAATAAATGCAAAATAAATTGGATTACGACAAAAAAAAAAAATCCGAATTGATTGTTTAGACAAAACACTTTAATGATCACCCCAATCTCTTGCATCTTTGGCTTGACCATCACCAATCTGTAATGGATCTCGAGCTCTGACTTCCAACCACTTCTAAAGATGGCAGTGGTAGATTCTCGACGGCTACATAGCGACAACGGCATAATGGCGGCGACGACGGAACTGTTTCTTCAAAATCCAGTCTTGAGTGGACCATGGTGGTTGTTTCTGCGACTTTTTGGTTAATTTTTTGTTATGTTACTTGTGTTTTTTGTTCAGTTTTTTTTTTTTTTTTGTGTGTGTTTCCTATAGTTTTGTTGTTTTTATGTTTTATTTCTGTAAGGCCACTTTTGAGCCATGTAATTGTTTTTCTAATTTCAATATAACTGCTTTTGAGCTACAATCACCACTCTCCCCCACGACCCTATCAACTGCCTCCAATCCTCGTAACCCATTTCATGGCGCCCGCGTTCGCTGCCCATTATAAGTTGAAGGAAGCAGGGGAATCAAAGGTATGTGCTCTGTTTTTCTCTTTTAACATGAGCAGAGCTTTTATTTACTTTACTCACCGACAACTGACTTGATTGTTGGAGGGTTCACGACCGGACACCACAAGTCATTGGGCTTGTTTTGCAGGAAACCCCCATCGAAGCTCTCGCCTCGCATACTAATTTCGGCATCAACATCTTCACTCACTAGTGATGGTGAAACCCTATAAATAGTGTTGTTGGTCCTATCATCACTTGTAAGAGGGATGTAAAATTGTCTATACATTTGGATGTGTCCTAGCACTGCTTGATCGAACGCCCCACAAAAGTAGCACTACATTCGGTGTGGATTTGGCGAACTAAGCTTGTGTTTATACTCTTCCAAATTAAAAATCTGACTCCATGAAAAAGTATTGAAAATCAACTATGAAGATGCACATATAGACTAACTTGTGACTCTTTGAAAAGTCATGAAGGAAGGGACACCTCTATTCATAAAAGACGCGTATGTCCAAAGCGAACAGGTGTCACTAGAAAAGACACGACTCCAAGTTTCATGCTTAGTGTAACCCACCCAATAACGAGGAACTCTTTACTCCTTCCATAGTTTCATGCTTAGTGTATTGCAACACGCACTTATAATTTGGATACCCATGTTAAGGAACTCAGCCCAGCTCAACTCAACAGCTCAAGCTGAGTCAACTGATCTCTCAGCTCCTCTCTCAACTCCACCAACTAATTCAGCTGTATTAGTTTCAGTTAGTTAGACTGCTGACGTGTAAAAAGATTCTCCACTAGTTGGTTAGGGCTACCACTTAGTTGATTGTATAAATAGGCAAGTGGATTAATTCTTTGTAATTTTGGGTGTCTGAGAATTGATTCAGTTGAGAAATAAATGGAGTTTCTGTCATTTTCTTCAATTTCTGTTATGGTATCAGAGCAGTAGACGGCGAAAGCCCGATCTTGATCCATTTCTGATTCAGTTTCATCGTCTTCCTCATCTCACCTCATCTACACCATGACTACTCCAGTAACATCTCAAGCAACAACACCTCAAGCAGCTGAGTATCTTCCTGCCTCTCTTACGTTCTTGATTGCTAATTTTCAATCCTTTATCACCATTAAGCTTGAATCTTCAAATTACTTTGCTTGGAAATCTCAAGTCGAAAATGCCCTAAAAGCTACCTCTCTCTTTGCTTTTGCTGATGGATCATATGAGATCCCACCACCTGAGACACAAGATACCTCCGGGAACAAGATTCCTAACCCTAATTTTGTACGTTGGCAAACTATTGATCGTATGCTTCTCTCTTGCCTTATGGCTACTCTCACACCCTCTATTTTACCACATGTGGTTGGATCACATCACACTTTTCAAATCTGGACTAAGTTGGAAGAGAAATTTAGTGTTCTTTCTCGTACACACATTCTTGATCTGAAAAAGCGTCTGTACAGTCTCAAGAAAACGACATCTATGGAGAAATACTTGGATTCTGTTAAGGAAATTGTGCAAAAATTAGAAGCTTCTGGTTCTGTTATGGATGATGGAGAGATTGTGTTTCACACTATAAATGGACTACCTGAGGAGAAATATTTGTCTCTCAAACAAACTATTAGGACTCAATGTGCTACAACATCTCTGTCATTCAGTGCAGTTTCTGCTATGCTTATGTCAGAAGACTTCTACCTAGATGATTCCCATGACACTCCATCTTCTACTATTTTGCTTGCTCAACATCAAGGTTCTGGTAGTCAAGGTGTTTTTACAGTAGTTCAGCCTTCTGCCTCTTCACAAATAGGATCACAAGCTGGTCCTTTCCAGTATCCTGTTCAGTTTGGTGCACAGGCCCCACAGTTTGGTTCTTCATCATCACAGATACCAATCTTCAATCCTCCAAATTTTGGTCACAATAACTTTGGTGGAAACAGATTTCATAGGAATCCGAATCGACCAAAAGGAGGTCCCTCATTCTTCAAGAATGCTTTTCCTATGGACTTTCCTTTCCCAATTGGTAGCTGTCAAATTTGTGGAAGGTTTAACCATCAAGCTTCTACTTGCTATTACAGACAAAATCTGGGATATCGTCCACCTTCTTTTGGTTATTCTTCTCAGTTTCCATCCCATGGACATGGATTCAGTCCGAGTGGACATTTTCTTGGCCAAGGTTTTTCTCCTTATCCTGGACAGGGGTCACAGGGCTTTCAATCCTCTATTGGACAAGGGTCTCAGTTCCCTAGACCTCAGGCTCTTATGCTCTCTGGCAATTCTGTTCCTCCTTATATTTCCGGGCCACTTTATCCTTCTCCACAAGGTTATGGTTCTTATGGATCAGGTAACCCTTCTGGATTTGCTTCAGAACCAAATCCCTTGCCTTGGTTCAATGGTTCATCTGGACAGCAAGGATCTGGTTCTGGTTTTTATGGTGGACAGCTAGGTTCTGGTTCTAGTTGTTCTAGCCCATGGTATTTTGATTCAGGGGCTACTTCTCATGTAACTAGTGATGCCTCTCATCTGATAGTTCCTACCAATGCATCAACACCTTCAACTGTGGCAGTGGGCAATGGACAAACAATTCCAGTCACTCATTCAGGTAAAGGCTTGCTTCCAACACCATCACATTCCTTTTATCTCAATAACATTCTTCATGTTCCACAAATCTCACATAATCTGTTATCTGTGTACCACTTTGCTTTAGATAACAATTGTAGAATCATCTTTGACTCCTCTGGATATCTTGTCCAGGACAAACTCACTCAACAAGTGCTACATCAGGGGCCCTGCCACCAGGGTCTCTATCCCCTTCTTCCTTCTTCTAAAAACTCAGTTTCAGCCACAGCTCTACTCAGTACTTCTTCTGCTGCAGTACTATGGCACAGACGTTTAGGACATCCTCATGGTGCTCTACTTCATCACTTGTCCAAAAAATACAATCTTGCTGTACCTTCTTTTTCTAGCTTAGATTGCTATGCTTGTCATAAAGCCAAAAGTCACAAACTTCCATTTCCTGTCTCCACTACACACACTTCTGCACCATTTGATCTTTTCCATGTTGATGTTTGGGGACCAACCCCTGTCTCATCATTTTCAGGATATAAATACTACTTGCTTCTGGTAGATGATTTTACTAGATATTGTTGGCTGTTTCCTTTACATTCCAAAGCTGTCCTTGAGAGCATTACAACTTCTACAGGTTTAGTTCTTTCTCAAACTAAATATGCCCTTAGTTTACTAGAAAAAGCTGGGATGCAAGATTGTAGACCTTGTAGTACTCCTTCATCTCTTAAAACTGCATCTTTAGAGGGCACTGTCCCTATTCCTAATCCAAAGCATTACAGATCCTTGGTAGGATCCCTTCAATATCTTACCCTCACTCGTCCAGAGATCACATTTGCTGTGAATTCTGTTTGCCAACATATGCACTATCCTTTGGAGAAGCATCTCACTGCAGTAAAAAGGATTCTTCGATATATCAAGGGTACATTAGACTATGGACTGTGTTTTACCAAGAGTTCTCTGACTCTTTCTGCATTCACTGATGCTGATTGGGCTGGAGATGCCTTAGATCGAAGGTCCACTGGTGGTTACAGTGTTTATCTTGGAGCAAATCTCATCTCTTGGTCTGCTAAGAAACAGGCCACAGTTGCTCGCTCCTCTACAGAGGCCGAATATAAGGCTTTGGCCAATGTAGCTGCTGAAGTTGTGTGGCTTCTTCAGTTGTTTAAAGACTTATGTGTTCCCACTTTTGTCTCTGCTCCTATTATCTGGTGTGATAATATTTCTGCCATCTCTTTGGCCACTAATCCAGTGTTCCACGCTAGAACTAAACACGTTGAAGTGGACTTCCATTTTGTACGGGAAAAGATCAGTCACAAGCAGTTACAAGTTAGACATGTTCCTTCTGGTTTTCAGGTGGCTGACATTTTTACAAAGCCTCTCACTAGTGATCGTTTTCTTCTACTTCGGGCCAAGCTGATGCTTGCTCAAGTGCCCCCATCAGCTTGCGGGGGGCTGTTAAGGAACTCAGCCCAGCTCAACTCAACAGCTCAAGCTGAGTCAACTGATCTCTCAGCTCCTCTCTCAACTCCACCAACTAATTCAGCTGTATTAGTTTCAGTTAGTTAGACTGCTGACGTGTAAAAAGATTCTCCACTAGTTGGTTAGGGCTACCACTTAGTTGATTGTATAAATAGGCAAGTGGATTAATTCTTTGTAATTTTGGGTGTCTGAGAATTGATTCAGTTGAGAAATAAATGGAGTTTCTGTCATTTTCTTCAATTTCTGTTAACCCATTCAAGCATCTAAAATCACTCCAATAACGTTACTTTTTATCCCTTTTTTTTTTAATTAGCTTTAAAAAAACTTCTTGCGGGCTATACTTCTTTTTGGGTAAAAAAAAAAAAAATCAAATCTCATTTTTCATGCCATCGAAACATAGCAACCCGGTCGATTGGGTCTTTCGAAGTGTCATTTAAACAGAATCAGGGGACTTTTGCTCCGTTAGAGTGAGAATTAAGAGCGTACACTTCATACAGCATACTTGTCTTCAGAAACCTCTCAATTAAAGGAAATGTTGCCTTCCATCAAAAAAATCCAATATGTTCCAAAGATGACACAACGGAAATAACAAAGAGATTAGTTGCATACTAATCAAACAAATGATAGGTACTCGTAGCCACGAGCAGTTCTTGAATCTTCAAGAGAAAAAGACAAAGTCTAAATATTAATGATAAAAACTGCATAAACATTAGGTCACAACTCTTTTTATAAGACCCTAATCCTAGAAATTCTACTATGTAAAAGAAATAATAAATCATGCCAAAACAAGCGGCATTAAAGAAAAGATATTTTCTAATTAATTAAAATAAAACCCTAATTTTTGTAGACCAAGAATCCTAATAAAGATAGAAATCAAAATCAAACTGAATACGGAAAGTTAATAATTCTAACCTAATCGAAAATATTCCTAATCAAAATCTTATTCTAAAACAATAAAAATAAAATACAAAAATTCTCCATTTTTGTCCTACATCAAAAGATGATATGTGAAGACAACATGCAGAAATCGATGAAGCCTTTGAGGTGTATTGAAGGATGCTTTCTTTAGAAGGTAATTTGATCCCAGGAGTTCGCTGACGGGCTATATCCAAAGTTTCCCTGCTCAGACGCATCACAATGAAAATGGTCACTTAAAAGGTAACTATTCTAAGGGGAGGACAGAAAGTTTTGTCGTGTCAAAAGATGTTGGTCTGCAGCATTTATAAGGGCATTCGCATTAGACTCAACAAATTTTGGACCAAATTATATCTAAAAAGTCACTTTTCTATTTTAACCACTCACTTTTTAAGAATACACTGCATCAGATTCTCTATTCTAACTTTATTTTGTTAAACTACTATTTCTTTATACTTATAATTTTTAATTTAAATGTTATTTTTTTTATTTTTAATAATTATTTAATAACAAACAACCGTTCACAAGCAATCGTAAAAAAACTAAATACGTCAATTTTCAATCCATTTGAAATGGTGTGAAAAATTTATTTTTCTAATCATATTACTCTAAAGAGTCATATTTAATTTATTTTTTTGATCATATTACTTTAAAGAGTCATAATTAATTTTTCTCTCTAGGGCTCTCATAATTAAGTATCTGCTCTTTATTTGGGACCATATAGAGCAGAAACTTAATTATGAGAGCCCTGAAGACAAATATATAAATAGCTAAAAAAATTAAGTGTTCCAATTTTCAATCCGTTTGGTCCGGAGCGAAGATGTTATTTTTTTAATCATTTTATCCTAAAAGGTCATAATTAATATTTATTTTTAGGACTCTCATAATCAAGTTTTTTCTCTCTATGGTCCCATAATTATTTTAACCAAGGGTCTCGTAATCATTTTAAATAGTAAAATATTACATAGTCCATAAACAGTGCCTCGCCCCATTGAAAGAGCCACTATAGTAAAACTAAACTTTTGTAAACTAACAAGGAAGTAATTGAGGCTGATGCAGGGGATAAAATTGGGTTTCACTCTTTATTATAGCATTGAAGGAGAAGTAGAGAGTGAGGTGTGGATACTCTAAAGATACAAAAGTACCTCTGTTCCAAAAGACATAACCTTGCTAAAGTGGAGCTTAATTACAATCGTCTAAAGACACCCATGGGCCATCCGTTTGAACGACACCGATTAGACACTTGTTTGTCATATGAAATCCAGGCCGTTGAGTAGACGCACCAAAATAAATCAACCTCTTATTGGTGAATCTTGCGGAGTAGCACACCTACGGGCAAGGTGGTTATTCAAGTGTAAAATTGGAGTTGCAAATGCAAGCCCATGAAAAACAAGTTACTTAGGGACAAGTGCAAAGACAATTATACATTAACAGTGTTAATTTTCATATAAATTAACAGTGTTAATTTTTATATAAATTCAGACCACAATTAATAATATTAATTAATTTCTATGTAAATTAACAGTATTAATTTTCATATAAATTCACACCATAATTAATAATGTTAATTAACAGTTGGCCCATATAACCTCCTACACCCCCACTCCACCACCACTGCCATAATTAATAGTGTTAAATTTTGTCTAAATTTATAATAAACAATGTTAATTTTCATTTAAATTTACACCACAATTAACCTCAATCTGCCATTAAATCTCTCTCTCTCTCTCTCTCTCTCTCTCTCTCTCTCTCTCTCTCTCTCTCTCTCTCTCTCAAAACCTCTTCAAATCCTATCCTTCCAAATCAAGCAATGGCGGACTTTCCACGAGGTTTACCTCCTGAGTTTAGGGATAAAGTGACATAACAAGCGGACATGAATATGTTTTTTGCACTCTATATATGGATAGGAATTTCTAGTTTCATTTTGCTCTATGAGGTACTTTCTATAAGAATATCACCGTGATTCAGGTTAAATGTGAATTTGAGTACTCTATGGAAATCAATTCTCATTTTGGTTGTTGCATTGGCATCCATTATCCAAAAGTACGAAAATCAATGACAGAAAGCTTTCTATGGAAGGAGATAGAATAATACAGGGTAGGCGAGGCATGGTAATTGACAACGGAAAAGTAGGGTGCCCCTTGTTTTGATTTTCTGTAATTTTGTTTTTTCAGACATGTTGGCTCCATTTGTTTTTTCCTTTTCTTTCACGTGTTATAAGTCATAAACAATTAATCTACCTTGTAGCTTGCTTGAAATTTTAAGCTCTTTATTTTTAGGGCCTTATTCTCTTTTTGGTTGTAAACAATAAAATGGCAAGGTCAAATGACACTGCCTCTCAATTGTTCTTCCCCTTGTTTCATACAGGATCATAAGCTATATAACCTAACCATCTTTAGAATTATCTTATATCTATCTCATTCCATGCACCTTCCAAATTAGTATTAGGTAAAATCTGTTCTATTATAGTAATATTAAGTCCAATAGTTTGGTGGGATAATTGCATGTTCGCATTTTATTTTGCACATTTCATACTGCCGAAAACATGACCCCCTTAATCAAAATAGTGGACAGAAAATTATTTGGGAATAGTGGTGAATCTAGGATTTTTGACTGCATAAAATGCTTTTAAGTTAACTTCTACTTTATATTTGAACTGGAAATGTGGTGCTTTTAAAATTTGAGATGCACACAGCTTAAAATATTGTCGATCGATAATTGCTGAGATCAATCAATAATGAAAATATCTAGGCGGGAACGCCAAGATAGGAAATGTATGTAATTAAAAACATTTTTTTCTCTTATTCTTTGAAAACCTAAATCCTTTACACGGCAACTCTAATTTGTCTAGAGTAGCGAACAATGGTTGCAATGGTTTTTTGTGCTTTTTAATTGGGCCTAATCTTTTTAATTGGGCTTTAATGGGCTCGGTGGATTAGGAATCTAGGAATCAATTGGGATGAGGCCCAATCTTTTGAACACGTATTAATGTCTATTAAATGGTATACTATTTGGTACACTTTGGTAAGCCGGGCAACGCCTATTGGAAGGCCAGGCGGTAGCCTTCTAGGAAGGCGTTTGTTTCCAAAAAGTAAAAATTGGCCTTGGAACAGCGAGTAGTGCAGTTCTAGGTCTGATGCGGGCGTGCCAGGACTAGATTGCAGTCCAAATTTGTATTAAGGCCTGAATGCCTCAAATCTGACTTCGTATAGACCATTGCGTACGACCTACAGGGTGAGGCCGTATGTGGTTCGTGGTTTGCCTTGTCGGGATAAGGACTTAGAATTTCCCAACCTTTGTTGAAAATGGAAAGAAAAAGAAACAAGGTGCGATGAAATTAAAAGACCTTCATTAACAGTTTAACGAAGTTTAGGTACAAGGAAATAAAATCTAGGCTAGGCTAGATTGGACTAAAAGATAAAAAAACTTTATTGGAAAGTAAAGATAATTGAAAGATAAGCCGTAGGCTTGATAGTCGTGGACCGAAAGATAGAAGATAATTGAAAAATAAATTTGCGTAAGCCGTGGGCTTGATGGTCGGGGACCTTTGCCAAGGCCTTCAAAACTGTGGTTTATAGGCAGGAGACTCAAGCTTTCAACTGCTTCCATTGCTTCAATGCATGGGTCCCATGTGGCCCTCTTGAGCTGCTTCAAAATGCTCTAATAAGAGGCCTTTCTTTTGACAAAAACGTGCCTTTCACTCCAAAAGAAATGACCAAGGCCTGAAAAATCTTTCCTTCTTGCATAAAATTTTGCGAAAGGGCAAAAGGATTTTCAGCTCCTCAAGCATCTAGGCATTTTGAGCTGCTTTGACACTCAAGCTTCTGTTTGATTTCTTCAGGCCTTCTTAACATTGTATTGGTCCTTGCATCCCTTGTGGGCCTTCTAAATCCTCTGAATTTGATTTCTTACGGAAGAAGAATCAAGAAACACAGAATCAACCAGACTTGGGTGAGCTGCTTGTGAGCAGCTTGCTTAGGTCTGCATGACTCATTTGCTAGCAGCTCCAAGGGCTGCATGTACGCCACCTGTCCTTGGCCTTGCTTCATGGATGCTTGTAAAAAAGGGGTATTTGGGCCCACCAAGGCCAAAAACGCAAGCCTGGTTGAGCTGCTTGAACAGCTTGGTAGGGAGAAGCTTCTAGGCTTTTGAGCTACTTGCGAGCAGCTTGCTTCCCAAGCATGACTAAGCAGCTTATATGGCCTTTTTGACTTGGTAAGTTTTAGGCCTAAATAAATCCGAAAAATTGGGCCTAGACCTGAAAAATAAATCTTGGCCTTATTGGGCTAAATAGGCCTAAAAAACTAGTCTGAGTTTTGATTAGTTAGGCCAAGGCCTAAAAATGGGCCCAGATCTGAAAATCAATTTGGGTCTTGACTAATTAAGCCATGCTCCAAATATTAATGCGGCCTAATTTATTTTCAAACTCTCTCTCTTGCCCTTCCAAACTTAATTTGGCCAAATTGTGGCCACTTTAAATTCTACCGAAGGCCCAATTCAATCAAGGCGTAATTCTACCAAGCCCCAATAAGCCCTGCGAGCCCAAGCCTGGAGAAAAACCTAGGCGTTAACTGATTTGGACCTACTAGATGGCTTTTTTGTTTCTAAGAACTGGCCTAGGCCTAGATAAAACTCTCAGACTTAGTGGGTCGACCCAAGTCTTCAGCTAATCTTGGGCTTAGGCTTGTGATAACGAAATCTTAGGCATAAATTTGGCTCAGGCCTTTGAAACTCAACTCGATCAATGGCGTTCAAATCGGTCCGATTTTGTGGATGACCGATCATGAGGCTTTTCAAGGCCTGAGACCATCATTCAAGGCATTCTTCTAACCAACAAATTGATTTTCTAAATTTTGACCAAAAATGGTTGTAAACAGAAGGTCTGGCGGTATCCTTCTAGTAAGGCAGAAGGCCAGCCTTTTGTTTTCGTTGAAGAATATAAAGCACTCTGTTTTTCTTCTCCTCTCTCTCTAAGTTCAATCATTGTCCACGCCTTATCTCATTGTTTTCTGTTAGGAATGCCTTGTATTCCTTAGTCCCACATTGGTTAATTATGTTGTTCCCGTTTTTGTAGCCTATTATAAATAGGGCCTTTGGGGAACTTCTAAAGTATCTTTTTGGGCTTTCATATTTGTGGCCTTTCTAGAGTTACGGATTATAGCCGGCTCTTTGTATCTCTTCTTCACGTTGGTTAGTGAATCCTCTCTCTCCTCGCCCGTGGACGTACCCATCTTGGGGAACCACGTATATCTTGTGTCTTTGTGATTTCTTGTTTAGTTTTCAATTTCTCGTTCTTAGCTTGCATTCATAGCGTTTGTTACAACAAACTGGTATCAGAGCTCTAGGTTACAAAACTAGGGTTTCGTTTCCGATTGTGGCTATGGCGGCTAAATTCGAGATTGCGAAATTTGATGGGCAGAGCAGCAGTTTCAGTCTTTGGAGAGTAAAGATGAAGGCTCTGTTAACCCAACAAGGATTGCACAAGGCTTTGTTAGGCAAGACTAGTTCTGGAATCAAAGAGGAAGATTGGGATGATACAGATGCCAAAGCTCTGAGTTCTATTCAGTTGAGTCTGGCAGATGACGTTCTTCGCGAGGTGGAAGAAGAAACTTCAGCAGCAGGAATTTGGCTGAAGTTGGAAGGCATATATATGACGAAGTCGCTCACCAACAGGTTATATCTTAAACAACGTCTTTATACGTTTCGTATGCGAGAAGGTATACCTGTTAAAGATCATTTAGACGAGTTCAATCGTATTATTATGGATCTGAAAAATATTGATAGTAAAATTGAGGATGAAGACCAAGCCCTAATTTTGCTATGTTCTTTACCACTTTCGTATGAGCACTTTGTTACAACCCTATTGTATGGCAAAGACACAATATCCATGGAGGATGTTAAGGCCAGCCTATATTCGAAAGAATTGAGGAAAAAAGTGTCAGGTGAGGGTGATGCACATGCGGAGGGTTTGTTTGTTAGGGGAAGAACAACAGAAAGGGTGGAGTCAAGTAATAGGGGAAGATCCAAGTCATCAGGTAAGAAGAAGGGAAAGTGCAATTATTGCAAGAAACCCGGGCACTGGAAAAGTGACTGTTTAAAACTCAAGGAGAAGGAAAGAGAAGACCAGAAAGGGGGTAAAGTAATTGCTGGAATTGCTGAAAGTTCAGATGAGTCAGATAATGTGTTATCAGTTACAGAGGGCGATTCTCGCTCTAATACCGAGTGGATTATGGATTCTGGATGTTCATACCATATGTGTCCGCATAGAGAGTGGTTTTCTACTTATGAGGCGGTCAATGGTGGTACAGTTTTGATGGGCAACAACATGGCCTGTAAGACTGTTGGTTCAGGAACGATTCAGCTTAGGATGCATGACGGTATTGTTAGGACTTTATCTGAGGTTCGACATGTTCCGGATTTGAAGAAAAATCTTATATCCCTGGGTGCTCTTGATTCTCATGGCTGCAAATTCCTCGGTGAAAGTGGAGTTTTGAAAGTCTCGAAGGGTGCATTGGTACTGATGAAGGGTCAAAAGCATGGTAACCTCTATACACTCCAGGGCAGTACAGTTTTAGGTGCTGCAGCAACGGTTGCTTCATCCAAGGTTTCAGATTCAGACTTGACTCGTTTGTGGCATATGCGCCTTGGGCATATGAGCGAGAGAGGGATGACAGTTTTGAGCAAACAGGGTTTGCTATGTGGCCAGAAAACTGAGAAGCTGGATTTCTGTGAGCATTGTGTCTACGGCAAGCAATGCAGGGTAAAATTCAGTACAGCTGTTCATCGCACCAAAGGCACGGTGGATTATTTTCACTCGGATCTTTGGGGTCCCGCAGAGGTAACTTCTAAAGGTGGTTTTCGTTATTTTATGAGTATTATCGATGATTTCTCTCGTAAGGTTTGGGTGTATATGTTGAAACATAAGAGTGACGCCTTTAATACATTCAAACAGTTTAAAACTTTGATTGAGAATCAGACTGGTAAAAAAATAAAACGTTTGAGAACTGACAATGGTATGGAGTTTTGTCTTGGCGAGTTTGATAGGTTTTGCAGTGATGAGGGCATTGTGAGGCATCACACAGTGAGAAAAACCCCTCAGCAAAATGGTGTGGCTGAACGAATGAACAGGATTCTTTTGGAGAAGGCACGTTGTATGTTGTCCAATTCCGGATTGGGCAAAGAATTTTGGGCCGAAGCCGTTTCCACGACATGCTATTTGGTGAACAGGTCTCCGTCGACTGCTATTGAGTGTAAGACTCCTTTTGAGGTATGGTCAGGTCATCAAGCTGATTACTCTATGCTGCGTGTGTTTGGGTGTCCAGCTTACGCTCATATGAATGAGGGTAAGTTAGAGCCACGGGCCAAGAAGTGTATTTTCTTGGGTTATCAGGCAGGTGTGAAAGGGTACAGATTGTGGTGTCCTGAAGATTCAAAGTTTTTGATCAGTAGAGATGTTACTTTTGATGAAAACTCTATGATTAAGGTGTCTAAGCAGGTTGATGATACAGTTCAGGAACAGAGTGTTCCAAAGCAGGTGGAGTTTTTGAGTGAATCTTCCGACTCAGGGAAGAAGCACATTGAGAAGCCAATTGAAGAGGAGTTCAAGAGTTCAGACACAGAGGATGATGCATTAGTTGAGCAACCACGCACTATTGCTAAAGATAGGCCAAGGAGGGAGATTCGGCCTCCTGAAAGGTATTCGGCTTATTCTGAGATGGTGGCCTATGCTTTATCAGTTGCTGAGACAGTTGAGTATGAGGAGCCTTCAAGCTATACGGAAGCTGTTTCGAGCATTGAGTCTGCACAGTGGTCTGTTGCTATGAGTGAGGAGATTGAGTCTCTTCAGAAGAATCAGACATGGGAGTTAGTAGAACTGCTGAAAGGGAAGAGGATTGTTGGGTGCAAGTGGGTCTTCAAGCGCAAACCAGGTATTCCAGGGGTAGAAGATGCTCGGTTCAAAGCTCGGCTAGTGGCGAAAGGATACAGCCAGAAGGAAGGTGTTGATTACAATGAGGTATTTTCACCAGTTGTAAAACATAGTTCCATTCGCACTTTACTTGCTATTGTTGCATGTTATGATCTTGAGTTAGAGCAACTTGATGTCAAAACTGCGTTTTTGCATGGCGAGCTTGAGGAACAGATTTATATGCGTCAGCCTGAGGGATTTGTTGTTTCTGGTAAGGAGGATCACGTTTGTTTACTTCGAAAATCTTTGTATGGCCTCAAACAATCCCCTAGGCAGTGGTATAAGCGGTTTGATACTTTTATGATAAGCCAGTCATATTCTAGGAGTGAGTATGATAGTTGTGTGTATTTTCGAAAACTTCCAGATGGTTCATTTGTTTATCTACTGTTGTATGTTGATGATATGCTTATTGCTGCCAAGAGTGTATCAGAAATCAACAGGTTGAAACAACAGTTAGGTGGTGAGTTTGAGATGAAAGATTTGGGTGCGGCAAAACGTATTTTGGGTATGGAGATTTGCAGAGATCGAGTAGCTGGCAAATTATTTTTGAATCAGAAGTCTTATGTTCTTAAAGTGCTTGAGCGCTTTGCCATGCAGAACTCGAAGCCAGTCAGTACCCCTTTGGCAGCACACTTTCGACTTTCAGCTGAGTTGTCACCACAGTCGGAGGATGAGGAGAAGTATATGTCTCAGGTTCCATATTCGTGCGCAGTTGGGAGCCTTATGTATGCTATGGTATGTACTCGTCCTGATATTTCACATGCAGTTAGTGTCGTTAGTCGTTATATGGGGCGTCCAGGAAAGGCACATTGGGAAGCTGTGAAATGGATACTACGGTATTTGTGCGGAACTGCAGGTGTTGGTTTATTATTTGGGGTTGCCAATTCTGGTGATCATGCTGTTGGTTATGTTGATTCGGATTTTGCTGGTGACCACGATAAGAGGAGGTCTCTGACAGGTTATGTCTTTACTCTGTCCGGAAGTGCCATTAGTTGGAAAGCTACTTTACAGGCTACAGTCGCGCTGTCTACAACAGAAGCGGAGTATATGGCCATTGCTGAAGCTGTGAAGGAGGCATTGTGGATGAGAGGTTTGCTTTGTGAGTTTGGTCTTGCACAGGGTGTGAGTTCAGTATTTTGTGATTCGCAGAGTGCTATACATTTGACTAAAAATCTGATGTATCATGAGAGGACCAAGCATATCGATGTCAGGTATCACTTCGTTCGGGATATCATCTCACAGAAGCAAGTTGAGGTGAAGAAAGTGGGTACGGCAGATAACCCAGCAGATATGTTGACTAAACCGGTTCCGGTTGCCAAGTTCAAGCGTTGCTTGGGCTTGCTTGGTATTTGCAGTTGATGGCCCCTCGGGGGCATTTGGCGAGTGAGAGGTTAGAAGGGGAGAGCTATATTTGGTGATTTGGTTCAGTGGAATTCAAGTCAAGGTGGAGAATTGTTAGGAATGCCTTGTATTCCTTAGTCCCACATTGGTTAATTATGTTGTTCCCGTTTTTGTAGCCTATTATAAATAGGGCCTTTGGGGAACTTCTAAAGTATCTTTTTGGGCTTTCATATTTGTGGCCTTTCTAGAGTTACGGATTATAGCCGGCTCTTTGTATCTCTTCTTCACGTTGGTTAGTGAATCCTCTCTCTCCTCGCCCGTGGACGTACCCATCTTGGGGAACCACGTATATCTTGTGTCTTTGTGATTTCTTGTTTAGTTTTCAATTTCTCGTTCTTAGCTTGCATTCATAGCGTTTGTTACAACATTTTCCATAAATTTTTTTATTAGGATTTTATTCTCACCTATATTTATCACTTTCCTCACCCAATTTGAGATATGAAGGTTCAAATTTTACTTAGCCATATTGGAATTGTGGAAAATCTGTTACAAGGAGAATCTCTAAGAATATACGCTGATGTAATTTGGGATTTAGTATACAAAGATATGATTTAATGCTGCATACACCTATGTTGACTTTGTGTATCACAGAAAAATAACTTGTAGATGTTAAAGTGATATTCAGTAATGAGATATGGCCGTTGAAGCCGTAAAGAAGATATCTTTGGCATAAATGAAACATACGCTGGAATGGCAATTAGAAGACTTTGAAGATTCATCCAGTGGCTATATAAAGGGAGTTTCAAAAGCAAAGAATACAAGTCTGATATTAACTGTATAGTTCTTATTCAGACTTGCCAGAGAGTGACAAAGAGAGATTATTGTTTTTGGCAGGAGGGAACAAATATGGGCAATAGGTTGGGAGGGTTATTGTAACAATCCCACCCAGCTCACCTACTAATCATTCACCTAATTGTGCCCTGGGCGAGTCCCACATCGGTGGTTATGAGAAAACTGATGTGGGATATAAACATATTCTACTCTATCCTAGGGGATTTGGAGAGGAGATGAGTGACGACTTGCGCATTTAAGAAAAAAAGAAAGAAAATTGTGGGTTGTTAAAAAAAAATTGTGGAGGAGCCTTTGGTTAAAGCCTATAGTTCTAACTTCTATGAAGTAATAGTTGAGCCATGCTTAGCTTAGTAGATGATGAGAAACAATTTTTATTTTAGGAAAGTAAATGGTAAATTGAGCCAGCGGTTTCAAAACAAAACAATTCCATTATATTTCGCAAAATACAAAAATAAAATGTATACACGTATGTGCTTGTTTATCCTCTCCTTTTTTAATTGTTTAATGCTATTTGAAATTAGTATTTCGCATATATATTGTTTGCCTTTTGGCATGCAACCACTCAAAAAACACTACACCACCATGTATTTGTGCTTGTTAGTGGACATCCATTATTACTACAAAATAATTATGTTATAACGAGCTTCAAAGTAATTATGTTATTTCGGATCATAAAAAGAAGAAATTATGTTTTTTTTTCCCCTGACAATACTCCGTATAAAGTTCTATTAGGATCGCAACACACACGCACATGATTCAAGAGTATAAAACGGTAAAGTAATCGACACAGCAATATACGCGAGAGAACAGTCTTTTATTGATGATCACAGTACATAAGGTTTTACAATAGATAATATTTATACCTCATCTATTCCTACCCTTATAACACCGTATCATATTCCGTTCCGCTTCGCTCCACTCCACTACACTCGCAACTGACCCTTATTGTAGAACTTCTCGGTACCTCTCATAACATGAGCCACAAGCTCTAACAATCTCCAAAGCACTAGCTTCAGTTTATGGCGTATTTAGATGAAGGCTTTGCTTGTTCAACAAGGATTACACAAGACTTTATTGGGAAAATCGAAGAAGCCTGCTGATATGCAGGATAGTGTGCTCAAGGATCTCAATGCAAAGGCGCTCAGTTCAATTCAGTTATGTTTAGCCGATGATGTGCTTCGCGAGGTTGGGGAGGAAGATACGACTGCCGGTATTTGGTTAAAGTTGGAAAGCATCTATATGACGAAGTCTCTTACCAACCGGTTGTATTTAAAGCAAATCCTTTATACGCTTCATATGAGGGAAGGTACGCCCGTAAAAGACCATCTAGATGAGTTAAATCGAATTATTATGGATTTAAAAAATATTGATGTTGTGATTGATGATGAAGATCAAGCCCTTATTGTGTTATGTTCTTTGCCTGCGTCTTATGAGCATTTTGTTACAACCCTACTTTACGGGAGAGATACGATTTCCATGGAGGATGTTAAATCTAGTTTATATTCAAAGGAATTAAGGAAAAAAGTATTAGGTGAAAGTGAGGTTTATGCTGATGGTTTGGTGGCGCAAGGAAGACCTTTTGAGAGGGATAATGGCAGTAGAGGGGTTTCTGGCTCTCGTTCCAAAAATCAGGAAGTAAAGTGTTTTTACTGTAGGAAATATGGGCACATGGTGAGAAATTGTCCTAGGTTGAAAAATAAGGACAATTTTGAAGAGAAGGTTGTTACTGGTATTGTTGAAGAGGATTCCGACGATTCACTTATGGTTCTTTCTATGAGTGTCGGTAATGTCTGTTCGAATACCGAATGGATTCTTGACTCCAGATGTTCTTACCACATGTGTCCGAATAAGAATGGTTCGATACTTATGAATCGGTCAGCTGTGGTACAGTTCTTATGGGGAATAATATGCCTTGTAGAATTGTTGGGATTGGAACAGTTAAAGTCAGAGTGCATGATGGGTTTGTAAGGACGTTGTTTGGTGTTCAACATATACCAAATTTGAAGTTGAACCTTATCTCTTTGGGTACTCTTGACTCTTTGGGTTGGAAGCATATCGCTGAAGGTAGAGTCTTAAGGGTTTTAAATGATGCCTGTAGAATTGTTAGGATTGGAACAGTTAAAGTCAGAGTGCATGATAGGTTTGTAAGGACATTGTTTGGTGTTCGACATATACCAAATTTGAAGTTGAACCTTATCTCTTTGGGTACTCTTGACTCTTTGGGTTGGAAGCATATCGCTGAAGGCAGAGTCTTGAGGGTTTTGAAGGGTGCTCGTGTTTTAATGAAGGGTTGGAAATCAAATAACCTCTATGTGCTTGATAATAGTACAATTGTGGGTACTACATCTTTGGGTTCTTCATCGGTGAATTCAAGGTTGACTCAGTATTGGGTTTTTAACTCCATGGTGGAGTCGGTAATTAACTCTGTGTGGAATTTGAGCAGATCTTCGTGTGTATTTGGGAAGGATGCGTTGGGTGGGAGGTGCCCGTTGGAAGATAGAGGCTCAATTTGGAGGCATGTGTGACTGGGTTTCTAAGTCGCATTTACAAGGTCAAGCAAGCGTGCTTGAGCCTTGCTCGTTTGTGCCATTGGTGATTGGCCCATGGGGGCTTTTGGGGAAGATGAGCGATTGAAGGAGAAAATGGCCTATAGTGTTGAGTTCGATGGAATTCAAGTCAAGGTGGAGATTTGTTGGAAATTGACTAGAATTCCTAAATTGACTAGGATTCCTATTCCTATTTGGTTTAAGTTTATTTAATGATTTCCTATAAATAGGAACCTTGGGGGTTCTTAGGGTTATGGTCTTTTGTTCAAGGGTTTAGATATTAAGGTTGTGTTTATCTCTTAAGGTTCCACCAAGGGTTTGTGTCTCCCTTTTGGGTTCCACCAGAGATTTGTCCCTAGATATTTGTTTGGTGCTTCAAGTAGAGTTCTGGGTATAGCCGGCTCTTTGTTTCTCTTCCCGTTTGTAGTAAATCCTTTTGCTTTTTTCCCCGTGGAGTACATTCTTACTTTGTGCTTGAACGAAACCACATATATCCTTGTGTTCTTGTTTGTCGCTTGTTGATTTGTTATATTCTCAATTTCGTGTTAGGCACAACAGCTTCCTTAGCACCCTCAGTCATTGCTATATACTCAAACTCAGTAATAGATATAGCCACCATACATTGTACTATGGATCTCCAAAAAATAGGCCCACCCACAAATGTAAACACATAACTAGTTGGAGACATTTTGTCATCCGAACCCTCAGCATAATCCGCATCCACATACCCCACAACTGAAACCTGATCCCATTGCCTACCAAACATAATTCCATAGTCCGAAGTACCTCTCATGTATCTGAATATCCATTTGACCGCCTTCCAATGATCGCTCCGTTCCGTTCCGCTTCACTCCACTCCATTACGCTCGTAACTGACCCTTATTGTTGAATTTCTTAGTACCTCTCATAATATGAGTCACAAGCTCTAACAAGTTCCAACCAATGTTTTGAAAAACCAGTCTACAAATATAGGTTGAGTAGGTTGTGGTTTTGAAATTCCATACACAAAATTGTACAGTAAGAATAGACACTCTCTCTCAAACTATATTTGCAGACGTGGAGTACGTTCTTACTTTGTGCTTGAATGAAATCACGTATATCCTTGTGTTCTTGTTTATCGCTTGTTGATTTGTTATATTCTCAATTTCGTGTTCGGCACAACAGCTTCCTTAGCACCCTAAATCACCGCTATATACTCAGACTCAGTAGTAGATAGAGCCACCAGACATTGTACTATGGATCTCCAAAAAATAGGCCCACCCACAAGTGTAAACACATAACTAGTTGTAGACATTTTGTCATCCAAACCCCCAGCATAATCTGCATCCACATACCCCACAACTGAAACCTGATCCCATTGCCTACCAAACATAATCCCTCGGTCCGAAGTACCTCTCATGTATCTGAATATCCACTTGACCGCAGTCCAATGATCGCTTCGTTCCGTTCCGCTTCACTCCACTCCATTACACTCGTAACTGACCCTTATTGTATAATTTCTTAGTACCTCTCATAATATGAGCCACAAGCTCTAACAAGTTCCAACCAATGTTTTGAAAAACCGGTCTGCAAATATAGTCTGAGTAGGTCGTGGTTTTGAAATTCCATACACAAAATTGTACAATAAGAATAGACACTCTCTCTCAACGAGGTGTTCTAGAGAACCCAGTAATTTTTTCTGGTGTAGGCAATATTACAATAAGCTCCATTTGTTAGCAAATGGTAATTTCAAATTAGTGATATCTCATGAAAGAAGATTTAAGTTACCATGGCCCATACACATCCATGTCCGGAACTGGCAATTCACGTGGGATCCACAAAATAATAAGGGCCCTATGTTCATCGGACAGTTCAAGACATATTTGAGTTCAGATTTGTTAAAAAAATATACTATGCAAGTAGAATTACTATAACCAAAGGGCTTGTAGTCTACCGGTTATCTCTTGATCCTCCCACAAGATAGACCAAGGATCGAGCTTCGTTAGATGAGTATGATGTTCATAACTATGGACAACTTCTGAACTCCTAATGAACTAACTTTGAAACTTTCCGCTAATCCGTCACTCATGTATACAATCTTGGCAAAAAAAAGGAAGAAGGTAGAATTACTATGATCCCTAAAAGATAAAATTAGATCCCCACAAGATAAAATTAGTTACAAACAATTTAACAACACATCCAACTCTGTAATATTAAACAGTGCTAAAATAAACCATTTTGACAAATGACACTCCCTTCCAGAATGTAATACGAGTACATCGTTAGATTGATTGCGATGCCAAATAGGAGTACTTTTTAGGGAAAATGACGGCTAATGAAGTATTTTGATAATTAATACTCATTAAGAAAATTTTCAGAATTAACAAATGTTCTCAGCATGTTCTTGATAGGTATTAATTATCAAAACACGTCATGGGCCGTCATTTTCCCTACTTTTTATTCCTTTATATATATCAAGGTGTTCGGGCTCGGGCAAGCTTAGGTGCACCCTGATTATATAATTTATAGGAGCCCAATTCTACCGTTCACTAAGGAGCAAAATAGTTTAATTCATCAATCTTACACTTGTTAAAGTCCTCCATTTTTTGTTTCAAAAAATAAAACACATTTTTTTCTTAAACAAATTTGATGACACTATGCGGTCATGATAATGGAATCATTCCTCTCTTTTTTCACTAACATACATAGAAGCCTAAGTATCGGAAATTCTAATCGCAAAGAAGATTTGCAGGGAAACACGCAAGATAAAACTTGTTTGGGTCCCTACGAATCCAAAAGTAATACTTACTGATGTTCATTAGAGCTGATTTTTTGCAGGGCCCCATAAAATAATATTAAAAAATTTATGAATATTTTTATAAATTTTTGTGGGACCCGAAATGGACCCAAATGAGTTTTACCTTGCATGATTCCTTACAAATCTTCATTACAAATAGCAAAGCCCCCTAAGTATATGAATCATATACAATTAAATTGAATTAAAAAACTATAATTTAGTATTAAAAAAACTATTTTAAGGTGGTAAAATTTTTCAATGCCGAGTAGGTATCATATGGTGTCCGCTCGACGCATTTGAGCCGTCAATTGCGTTTTTGGATGGCTCGGATTTGGAGAGTGAAAAAAGAGAGAAAAAGTGTTGGGGTGAGAGCAAAGAGAATGTTTTAATCCAAGCCGTGCAAAAGTGCATTAGACAGTTCGAATGTGCCGAACAATTGCCACATGAGATATACCCATCCGACACCGAAAAATTTCTCGTCTAGGTGAGTTGAGTCCACGAGTTCGAGTTATGGGCTAGATGCCAAGGAAACGTGAGCATTGCGATGGGCCCCCTTGACTGGGCCAAGCAGGTCTTTGTCCTCTATAACCTAGCGAAAATGGACTTCACTAAGAAACCATTGAAAGCCCAAATCTCATACAGCAACAAATTTAGGCTAAGGTTTCCTTATTGTCTAAATGCGCTCCATTTTGGTTTTTTAAAATAAGTACTTAAAAAATAAGAATACATTTTCAATCTTTAAATTAATGGTTCTATAAAGATAATTTTTAATTTTTTTTTCCGCAGGGTTTGATAAAGAAACAAGATCCATATTGCATATTTTTTTATTGAAAAAATACCAGGCCGGTCCCAAGTTTCCCATACATAGCCCATCGGCTCCTTTTCTCCACAAGTTCAATTCCCACTGAGTCCTCCAACCGTGATTTTACTTATTTGCCCTCAATTAAATAGCTACAAATGACCATCCTCTCTTCATTTAGGGTTTCAATTCCAAATCAGCCACACAGAACTCTGCCGCAACTTTACTCCCCTCTCTGTCTCTCTCTGTCTCTAGACATTCAGAAAGTTCGACTTGAACGGCGACGACAAGATCTCCGCCTCGGAGTTCACGGCGGTGCGGCGGATCGGAGGAGGTCGGCCGCGTGATGGCGGAGATCGACAAGGACAGCGACGGCTTCATCGACCTCTGCGAGTTCACCGAGTTCCACGGATATGGAACGTCTTCGTCGCCGGATGCAGCAAACAAGGACCTTCGCGACGCATTCGACTTGTACGACAAGGACGGTAACGGGCTGATATCGGCGAAGGAGCTGCACGCAGTGATAAAGAGCCTGGGGAGAAGTGCTCCCTTGCCGACTGCTCAAGGATGATCGCTTCCGTCGATGGCGGCGGCGACGGGTGTGTTAACTTTGAGAAGTTTAAGAAGATGATGAAGGTTTGATTAATAATCCAATTAGTAGTGCTTGGAAAATGAAAATAAGGTAAAGTTTGAAAGTAAATCTAACCTGTCGTAATTTGATACACAACTAATTTTGTGACCACCCTTTTGCTGTCTTTTTTAATTTATTTGTTTCTTTCTTTGATCATTGTTGTGATTTTTCTTAATTAGTTTGTGGATGAACCACAGGAAAGATTGGGTATTGTGTAGAGTGTTTTACAAGAACAGAGAGTTAATTCCAGCAAAACAAAGCATGGGAAGCAGCAGCAACTGCTATGATCATGACATAATTAGCTCTTCATCTCTCCCACCACTGATGGATTCCTACATCACCACAATGCCGCCACTGCCACCTACAACCACCACCACGCCTCCACCATCACCACCACCACACCATCACCACCGCTGCCACAATTAATAGTGTTAAATTTTGTCTAAATTTACGATTAACGGTGTCAACTTCTATTTAAATTTATGATTAACAATGTTAAATTCTGTCTAAATTTATGATTAACAGTGTTAACACTTGTCTAAATTTACAATTAACAATGTTAACTCCTGTCTAAATTGTCCGTTCCGCAAAACAAAGATGTAAAATAATACTATTTTTGTAAGAAAAGTTGAAAAAAAATTCAACAATTTACTATATTTCGACGAGTTCTTTAAACTTATGAAAAAATTTTGAATTTTTTTCTTAAAAGAATTGCAATATTTTGTAGTTCTTGTTTCGCGGACCGGTTAAACATTATGGGACGGAGGGAGTATTTGTTTTTGGATTTTTATCTGAGTTACTTGTTTGGTGGTGGTGGTGGAGGTTCCAACGTTGCTGTCATCTTCATCTCTTAGCCAATTGTCAATTAAGGAAAGGATAAGATTGTGTATAGAAAAAAGATATGAAAGGCTGTAGCTTTCTTGCGGTCTTAGTATCAATATATGGAAAAGTCTACGGTACACACTCATGTATATGAAGGATTTTTACAATTAACACTGTTAATTGTAAATTTGGACAGAATTTAACACTGTTAATTATAAATTTAGACAGAATTTAACACTGTTAATTGGCATGGTGTTGTTGGTGGCGGTTTGGTGGTGGTGGTGGTGGTGGCGGTGGTGGAGTGGTGTAGGTGTTGGTATAAGAGGTTATATGGGCCAACTGTTAATTAACACTGTTAATTGTTAATTGTGGTGTTAATTTATATAGAAATTAACACCGTTAATAAAGGTGGTGGTATAGAAGGTTATATGGGCCAACTGTTAATTAACACTTTTGATTGTTCATTGTGGTGTTAATTATAGTGGCGGCTGCGTGATAGTGGTCATTGTGGTGACGGCGGCGGCGGCGTGGTGGTGATGGTGGAGTACTGCTGGTGGTGGTGATGGTAGTGGTGGCAGTGGCGGCGTTGTGGTGGTGGTGGTGGTGTAGGAGGTTGTATGGATCGACTATTAATTTAGACAAAAATTAACACTGTTAATTGTGGTGATAATGGTGGCGGCAGAGGCATCGTGGTGGTGGTGGTGGCGGCGGAGGCATGGTGGCGTGGGTGGCGGTGGTTATATGGGCCAACTGTTAATTAACACTGTTAATTGTGATGTTAATTTATATGGAAATTAACAATGTTAATTTAGAGAGAAATCAACACTGTTAATTTAGATAGAAATTAACACTGTTAATTATGGTGCGGGTGGCGGCGGCGGTGGCGGCGTGGTAGTGGTCATGGTGGTGGCTGTGGTGGCAACGGCGTGGTGGTGATGGTGGAGGTGGTAGTGGTGGTGGTGGAGGCATTGTGGTGGTGGTGGTGTAGGAGGATGTATGGATTGACTGTTAATTTAGACAAAAATTAACACTGTTAATTGTGGTGGCGACATGGTGGTGGTGGTGGCGTGGTGGTGGCGGAGGTGGTGTTGGCGGCATGGTGGCGGTGGTGGTGGCATGGTGGTGGTGGCGGCGGTGGCGACATGGTGGTGGCAGTGGCGACGTGATGGTGGTGGTGGTGGCAGTGGTGTTGGTGGCATAGTGGCGGCGGCGGTGGCATGGTGGTGGCGACGTGGTGGTGGTTGTGGAGTGGTGGTGGTGGAGGTGGTGTTGGTGGCATGGTGGCGGCAGTGGCGACGTAGTGGTGGTGGCAGTGGCGACGTCGTGGTGGTGGTGGTGTTGGTGGCATAGTGGCGGTGGTGGTGGCGACATGGTGGTGGTGGCGGCGTGGTGGTGGTGGAGGTGGTGTTGGTGGCATGGTGGCGGCGGTGGTGGTGGTGGTGGTGGTGGCGGTGGCGACGTGGTGGTGGTGGTGGTGGCGGTGGCGGTGGCGGTGGTGTTGGTGGCATAGTGGTAGCGATGGTGGCGGTGGTGACGTGGTGGTGGTGGCGGCGTGGTGGTGTTGGTGGCGTGGTGGCGGCGGTGGTAGCATGGTGGCGGTGGCGATGTGGTGGTGGCGGTGGCCGCAATGGGGTGGTGTGATGGTGGTGGCATGGCAGTGGTGGTGGTGGTGGTGGTTGGATCGTCTCTCTCCAATAGCCATTTTTTTTTACGAAGGGTATTTTTGTCAACAAAATAATGATGAGGACTTACTGGGTTATAGGCTCTTTGGACAGGACCTAGTAGGCTATTCTTCACCCAGACAGGGCCGGCTAGGAAGTTCCTCTTTTTTATTTAAGTAAGTCTACTATTTTTAAGCTTGGAAATTGTAAATAAATACTTATTTTCAATGACCAAAAATGGAACGGGGATTCGAACAAGCTAAAACCCACAAAAATACAAATTTTGAGATAGGTCATTTTCCTCATATACATCAACTACAGTTCAGCCGAAACAACTTGTCTAAAGCCTTTTAAGGTATAGACAAATTTTTTAAGGGAAACACACCCTAAAATACTATCATCTAACGTCATATGAAATGACACAGACAAGTGGATTCATTCTGTAAAGCCTTCGAAAAAAAAAGTGAATATATTCTGAATTCTGAAGAAATAAAGAGAAAATATTCCCCAGTTTTGATGATATGCCAAATTAACTTCAACCTTTCCTTCGGCTAGTTATGCATTATGCTAAATAGTAGAAATCTATACTTGTGTGTGTTTTTAGCTTTTTACACAAACACAAGTCTCTGTTCTTTCAATACAAAAGAATTCTCATTCCCACTCTCTCTCTCTCTCTCTCTCTCTCTCTCTCTCTCTAACCTTACTCTTAAGAGCATCCTTACCAAACTCTTTTACTTTATAGAGATTGGACCAAATTAATTTTCAAAATCCACTTTTTTTCTTTACTTAACCACTTTTACATAATTATACAAAATTGGGCTCTCTACTCTCAATCTTTATTTAATTAAAACTTCAAAATTACACCCAAAACCACCTCCCACAAATTCCACATTAAAAAGAGTTTATTTTTATTTTATTTTTGACTAAAAAGCAAAACTTCATTAAAAGCGTAGATGAAGCCGGCCAAGGGAAAAAAAATAAAAGAATAATATATATATATTGTATATATAAGAAAGAAAAGAGTAAAGTTGTTCGAACAAAAAATTAAGCTTGGCTTATTGGCTTGACCTACAAAAAGCCAAGGTTGGCAGAAGTAGGGAGGGAAATAATGTTGACAGGCAATTGATAGTTTTGACTCTTCTCATACCAACAAAATTACTGCAATGCCCTTACACAATAATTGCAATACAAAGGGAGCCCAGATCTTGTGCTAGAGTATTTTGGTAATTTTGTCATATGCAGGGGGCCTACATAGGATGCTCTGTTCCATTTTCAGTGTTGCTTTTCGAGGTTGGCTTTCTTAGCCGAAGCAGTGTGACTTTTTTAGCCGATTTTGGCGGGAAAGCCGGCTTAATTCTTTAGCCGAACAGCCCCGATCCCTCGGTCCCTTCTCCCTCTAATTCCTCCCCAATTCCCCCTTTCTCTCTTCACGGACCCACACCCACCCAAAACCACTGCCCCCCGAATTCCACAAATCCACCACCAAATTGACCACCGCCTATCTGCCCCCTTTTTCTCTCGTCCATCTTCATATTCTTCGACCACAGTAGAGGAAATGCAGCCATTTCTGTCACTTAATGGATCTGCACTAAAATGGAGCCTTCGGTCCAGCTATGGCAGAGAAACCTAACCCCAAACGATGCCCACGAAGCCGGCACCTATCCGACCTCCGCCGTTGCCACCGTCCAACCTACTCCTTCTCATACGAGTTTCTCCAACTCTAGCATTTGATTTTTCCCTAAATACTCATATTTCCCCATGATTTCTGCACACATGGAATCTTAGGGAGAGAGTGAGAAATAGGGTCAAAAACAGAGTGAGAAATATAGAGCACACCTCATCGAATCCACAGAAGATTATTATTCAGATTTCCGTAGATGAGGTGGATTTCCGTAGCCCATGTCACAAAATGCCTTCGTTAAAGTCATGCGTGGCTTTTGTTCGCCTTCCCCAAAACAGAATCTGTTTGGTCAGGAGAGTAATGATGCTTTACTATGTGGGGGGAACACAGTGGAATGTGTTGGACACTTAAATAACTAAACGTAAATGTGGAGGATAACAAAGAATATACTACATGTACGACCCTAAGTTAGTACAGAGCTCCCATGGAACACAAGTATCTTTAAGAACTCAACACTATGATAATATATATTCTTCACCACTTTCTTCTCTACTCCTTATTCATTGATCAACACCCCTTTATATAGGGCACAAACATACCTCTTAGACTCTACATACTTAATACATGAACCATAAGATACCAATGTATCTACCATAATTAGTGAATTCTAAATTAATTTCCATCAGGATCATGACACATTCAAAAGGGACATTTATCTGTGTACCGCATTACATTCAGAGACAGTGTTTTATAGTAGTATTCTATTGCACAATTTAGCAGCTCTTATCAATTTTGAGAACCTATAACATCCGATAATGACTCAGTTGAGCTCTTGAGCTTATATGGCTCTTTCTAGTTATGTAGAAAAGAGCCAACAAAAACCCTTCTCTTAAAAAAGGTTAGAACTAACTGTTCCTACTAAGTGTCCCAATTACCTCTTTGAATCCTATTTGATTTTTTCCAGTGGATAACGACATCTAGAATTGAAGGAATATTCATTTAAAAAAGCATTCATGAAAAGTTTGTTACTCCAACTATAACAGAGAGAGAATTTAGATCAAACTCAAAGATAAGTGCATATATGGTTTTACACATCGATAGAGTATCATACCTTATATTCGCGAAAAATAAAGGTTAGAATAAATCATCAGGTGGTACGATCATGTGCATTTATAGCTATTGTCATTGACTAAACAAACTTCCAGACTAAAAGTACTGTTGTCGAGTGATGACATAAGGAAAATGCCTTTTAAAACAAGGTGAATTGTTTAAAGCAAGTTAAGCTCCAAAGTGTACTTACTGGGAACATAGGCCTCAAATACATGCCAAATAAGAACTTTCTACTATAGGTTGAACTTTCACGATGGAAGCGTCATAATTACGAAGCTTTGAGCGATATGCGTCAACAATAAAATAGGAGATACAAACTTACATAATTTTCAGTGGTGCATTTTGAAATCATGGGGACTGCACGTTTTGCTTTTTCCTCCAGAAGCATGCATGCATCGTCACAATGTCATGACATGAGTAGTGGACGAATCCACCGGTGCTCTTGAGGGAGAAGACAAATAAGGTTTGGGGGGGATTTGCAAAGACTCTGTGCTTCCTTCTAACATCTCCACAATCCGACTCATTGATGGTCGGTTTGAAGGATTAGTTTGTATACACCACAGGCCAACTATTATCATCTTCCTTGCACTTGCATTTGCCTCATCATCCTCATCCATAATGCCATGCAATCCGAGCTCCTCATCAAGCTCAAGACGCTTGTATATCCAATGTGGAAAATATATTTCACTCGTATGATCAACCTCGACACTTATATTATTTCTTCCACCAACCATTTCCAAAACCATCATCCCGTAGCTATACACATCAGACTTGTGTGAAATCCCACCAAAATTTCTGCTAAATACTTCTGGGGCAATGTAGCCCGTTGTTCCTCGAGCACCCGTTAAAGATATGATACTCTCTTTTTGCGGGCATGGTTTAGCAAGGCCGAAATCAGATATCTTTGGGCAGTCATTTCTAACATTCCTTTGAAGACACAACCAAAGCCTCCCTGACCTAGTTTAGTTCTGAAGGAGTTGGTAATTTTCTTGATGTCGGAGTAAGTGTATCTTTTAAGAGAGAGATATCCACAATTCTTTAGAAATGCCTCAATGTTTCGGTAGTTCTCAGTCTTCTTTTTCCAAAAGAATGTTGATTCACTTTTTGAGAGTTTCTTCATAATAATGCAGAACAACAGAATTCCCATAATCCCTACAGTAGAAACAACTGAAGCACAATTCCGAAGAAATAGTTAGATGTGGATAATAGTTCTAGGTTATCTTCCTATTACATGTAAACCTAGAGAAGTATAATGGGAGGAGGAAAAGGAATCTCGCCATCATTTGAATGGAAAGGTCAAGCTAATGAATCGCATGAACGATACCTGTTCCGAGAATCAATGCCAATCTACTTCTTCCTACAAAAATTTTCAAAGAGAAAAAACATTGGTTAGACGAGTTTAGAAAGAACGGTGGAAGAAAAGGAATGGGATTTAAATTTAATTTACTTTGCACATTCTGATATAGAATAATGGAATAAGCCTTAATCTAGCCAGAAATGCAAGTACATGCTCTCTTGTTTAAGCATTGAAACTCCCCAAAGTCATGTGGACATTGACCTTAATCGAACATAATATTTCACCATACACAATACGAACTATGACGCTCAACTCTCGTACAACCTCACTTGTTCTCTCTTTACGGAAACCCCATCCAGGGCTCAGGTCTCCTCCTCCATTAATCGAAACGTCAATACCTCCTCTCTCGTTTAAGCGCTAGAACTCTTAGGTGTCACGCGGACACTGGCCCCCAACGTGTAGACACACAAGACATTCCTCTTCCTCTAAAACGTGATATTCAACCAAAAAAAAAAATCAAAAGACAATAATGAGAATGGCTCGCTAAGATTCTGGTCCTCAACTAATGACACCACCAGCAGTTGGAAAAACACAGAGTTTTTCTGAATACTGACTAGAGTTGGAACTACAACTTGTTGATTCGGAAACGAATAGTAGATAGTGTACCCAATAACGAGAATGGATCGCTAAGACTCATGGCCATGACAGCCTCCGCCTCTGTAGTGAGTGTAGTTACCAAAGAAGAACTTATCAGTCTAATTCTAAATTGCCGGGCTGCTGGTGTGGCATTTGAAGAAGGTGAGATTCGGGGAGATTGTGAAGAAAATATATCGCCTATTAAGAGGATGGATGTAACTGGAAAGATCGCAATCGTTGGATTCGATAAGGTTTTGTTTTACTGGGTCATTAATCTTTACGTTATCATTGGTTCAGCTGTAAACTTGATAAGATCTTCCCTCCGCCCCCAATTTGACTTTGGGGATGGTTCATCAAAAATCAACAGTAATTTTTCCTTTGCACAATTTAGCAACTCGTAATTTAAAACATGAAAAAAAAAAAATTCCCAAGTATAAGAGGAATCGAAGGAAATTCCCTCATTTTGGATTTTTTCTTTTTTTATCTGGGAGGGGGCGAAATTATGTTACTAGAAGCAGAAATGCTAGGGACAAAGAAAATTTATTCCGAAAGTACTCCGAAAAGATCAACTAGTGGTTGAGATTCACATTGATATGTGTGATACAATTATCAAAGTGATTCTCAACTATTGATTGCTGTTTTCGGGATACTTTCGGGGTAAATTTTCTTTGTACCTAGCATTCTCCCTTGGAAATGGTGTTATAGGAGGACTTGCGGAAGTCGATGGAAAACAGAGGGCTTTTGGGTGGTGCTAATTTCTTGTGCTACACAAGAATGGTCAGTGGGCAAAAAGACTACATTGAGAGGGGGTTTCCTCACTGACAGATCACGTGGTATTAAAAATGTGATCACCACAGATGGTCACCATAGCATTGCTCCAAACAAAATGGCCACCGTAAAAAAATAGTACGCAAAAAGAACCAAGAATCACTGTGATCTTGTTTACGCAAACTAACAAAACCGTAGTAAGCAATTCTCATGTGCGTGTATTATATAGATAAGATGTTGTGACAGATTTTCCTGAGTGATTTGAACTGTTGTACATGTAACATGTCTCGTCTTCGACCTCTGGACACAAGTGACTCGCATGCACGCGCATAGATCGGACATGCCTGCACACACCGCCTCGACGTGTGGGGCTTCCTTCGGGATCCTTTCTATGTTGGATTAGCATCATCGAGATCATCGTCTCGAGAGAGAGACGATGCTAAACCTGTAATCGAAAAACTGGAAACAATGGAGTTTCCAAACGCACGGAAACCTGCCGCACCTGTCTCTCTCTGGTCCTCTTTCTGTCTCGCCACACCTTAATTTCTACCTACCTATACACACATGTAACTATGTAAGGGAAGAGGGAGGAGTAAACGGTAAACCCAGGTAGGGGATTTCCCCGCGGGTGGTGATGGCCGGCACCAAATGGCGCCAATTTTAGGCAGCTATTGATTTGATTATTGAATTATTATGCAAGTGTGTCTTGATTCCTGCTATGATCAAGTATGTGGCTTGGTCGCGTCGAGTGACATCCGCTACTCCGGGCCAAGTGACATCCCAGACTATCCTAACCACGCAAGCCTCGACTTTCGGCTTTGCATCAGTGCCAAAAGAGAATTGACTTGTGACTTCAGGTTGACTTGAATATTAAAATGAAAACAAGTATGGGATGCAGTTTGCATAGCAACAAAAAGGAGAACTTTTTTGATGCATTTATTCGTCTTGATATATAGATGCAACGGCTTCAAATTATACTTACTGATACTGATAAAAGGTAAATTACCTGTTCCTAGTATAAATATCAAGTTCCTTCCCGTGACAAATGTCAAGGAAAAGAACATCACTCAATTCAAAGGACTAATTTACTTTGCATATTCTATAAACGCTTGAGTTTAACGAACGGAAGAATGCAAAACCAAACACAACAACTTCCATGATGAAGCAAACTGACATGGAATAAGAATCTTTCGGATGTCATTACCTTCTTTCTCATTTGCGCAGCGGAAGCATGTTCTTTCATGTGGAGTTGGACAAAGGATATCTGATTTGGCCATGAGCTCCACAGTCGAAAACTCTGGACATTTCCCAAAAGAGTGATGAAGAAACAGTAGGTGAATTAGAAGCAAGAGTGCCAAAACAGAGGGAACACCCATTTTGGTTGCCTAGTTTAGCAAAAATGGATTAATAAACAACCAACAAAGTGGAGAGGAAGGAAAAAGTTGTCTTTGATCAAACAAGAACAAGGTAGTACTCTCTTTCTTCTTATTCTTTTGTGAATTCTAGAGAAGAAATAGAGGGTGTTTCTGTGCTTGACCAGCAAGTTGACTCAAAAAAAAATCTGACTGAAACGAAAAGGCAATTGGGGCCAGACAAGTTGGTTCAATTGAAAGGGGCGGAGGGCCAAGAGACTCCTAGGGAGTTTGATGCTCATCGTCTTCATCGGGGGGCTCTTTATTGACCCGGCACTCTAACATCCCCTTTGGAGGGTGAGAAATGATGAGATAAGAAATGGGAGCCCTTTCACACAAACTTTCACCATTTTTTGTGAGATTGGGTGAGAAAAGGGAGAAGCCAATCAAAATATTTTATTTCTGTACTTTTCTCTTCATTCGCACCAAAATAGTTAATCCAAATGAGTAATTTGGCTTGAAACCAAAACCCTTTCTTTTCTTTTCTCTTGAAATCACTCTATCCAAAGGGGCACTTGACCCATTGAATCTTCTCTTCTCTCTCTCTCTCTCTCTCTCTCTCTCTCTCTCTCTCTCTCCAACTTAAATGAAACCGTCAAAGAGGTCTATTGTGGAAAAACTTATGGACCATCCTTCTTCTAAGTCCAGCTCCTCTCCAATCTATAGGAAATTAGACGATCCTCCAATTTTAATTTAATGGTCAAGATTACCCTAGCAACTTAAGCCCCAAAGCTCATACGGTATTCTATGGGCATCCAATTATTTTTCAATTACATTAGGCAAATTAATTTTTTTTGAATGGCGTCTTTTCTCCCCATTAAACTTGCCTCTGAATTTTTTTTATATAGCTCATGAGGATTTTTTTCGACCGATTTCATGTAGCTCATGAGGACTTTTTTACTAATATTGTATCAATAATTTATTTTCTTTCAGCATGGTTTTTTCGCTGATACTATTATCTTATTATGTAGCTCATGAGATTTTTTTTTTCTGATACTAGAATATATCCACGTGCGTGTGCTTTGCATTGTGTCGTATGCTCACTGATGTAGTTGTTCTTATATGTAAGAAAATTGAAATTAAGATTCAGTTATGGAAATTAGAAAGAAATCGTACGAGTAAGTAATTGAACGTAAAATAATTTTTACATAAAAAATATTTTAGAAGAAATGCAAAAGGAGTTCTTTGATTAACTTTGTGAATCTGATAGTTCTTTGAATCTGCACCTGTTATTAAAGTTACGATATGAAATTTAACCAATATTTGGAATTTAGTAAATTGGTACCTGGAATGTGATAATTGGGAAATATTTGGGGAGTAATTGGGTGTCAGTAAAATACCATATGAGTATTGGGGCTAGAGATACTAAAGCAATCCTGACCATTGAATTGTAATTGGAAGATCCTCCAATATTCTATGGATTGGAGAGAAGCCGGACTCCTTCTGCTCTTCGTATGGTGTTCCACTTTTTTCTTCTTAAAAAATATTGTAAGTACTTATTTTTAATTTTTTATTATAAAAATAATATATTTATGAAAATAATTTTTAATTTTTTTTACATCGTTCAAAAAATCTTGTCGAAATCTATCAAATAAGATTTATAGTATTACATATCTTTTGATTTCAACAAGCTCATTATTTTTTTACATCGTTCAAAAGATGTCGTCGAGATCTATCAAACAAAATCTATATTGTATATTTTTTGATTTCAATAAGCTCATTATTATTTTTACATCGTTCAAAAGATTTTGTTAAAATTAATCAAACAAGATCCATATTACATATTTTTTTATTTCAATAAGCTTATTATTTTTAAACTTTCAAATGTGTTCTTAAATAATACTCTCTCTGTCTCAATTTGTTTGTTCAATCTTTGGTATCCAACTTATTAAGGAAATCAAATCTATTGATTTAATAATCTACATTATCTGAGTCATTAATTTTGAAATTGTACAGTCAATTTAGAATATATATATATAAGTCAAAAAGAGGACAAACAAATCGGGACAAAAGAAGTAAGCACTTATCTTAGAAACCGGAATGGGCGCCTGAAAACTCGCGTTTTTGGCAGCAGGCGTGAATGCGATGAGCGCGGGCGTGCCAAGACTTGTAGCGCCTAACTTGTTGTGAAGATTCCCGTGAATCTTGACTTCTATCGTAGAACGACTGTGTACGACCCAAAGGTTAAAGATCGTAAGAAGGTTCGTGGTTTGCCACACGGTTGTGGACTTAATATTTCCTAGTCGTATAGGAAATGGAACGTGAAAAACGTAGACTTTATTATACCGGGATAATAAAGTTTGATTACAAGGAAAATAAAATCCAAACTACTTGATGAAGTTAGTTTGAATGGGGGTTTGAGCACGGAGTACTCGATATGCTACTTTGCTGAAAGTAGGAAAGTGTGCTTCGCTGGGAAGACTTTGTTTGTAAGCGTTGAGCTTTGGTTGGTGTTGGACCCGTTTTCTGTCTTCAATTCCGCTATTTATAGGCAGTGCAGTATGCTGATTCAGGCCTGAATCCGGTTTCAGCCTTGCACCACAAGCTGCCACATGTCCCTCAACCGCTCCACTTTTCATGCATGTTTGATCATGGGCAGTTTCCAGAGGTTTACAGCAGTTATATTTGATCATGGGTAGTGGGCTTCTCATGTGGTGACACGTGTCCCATGTGTTGGTAAAAATATCTCCCAACTTTCCCCCCTTTTTTGCTCTTCATGACACATGGCCAATTGACCAAGTCAATTGGCCTTTGAAATAGAAGCAACTCAACTGCCAGCGTACAACTAATTCCCTATAAAAGTGGACTTTGCTCCGCACCTCATTTCAGCACCTTTTGCTAGCCTAAGACCGTAGGCCAACACTCCATGGGTCGAACCAACATTTTTCTTCATGGGCCAACTCGTGGGCTGTATTTCTAAGAAATCTTGGGCCATGATTTTTGTGGGCTGCACCTCCAAAAGCTCTCGGGCCGCAATTCTTTACATGGGTCGCGTGCATTTTGGGCCCAAATGGGATAACATCCATGGCCCAGAAATCACCCAATCAATTTAATTACCTCTCGGCCCAATTTAATTAAAAGAATTTCAATCACGGCAAGCCCGATCCGTGGTGCCAAAAACGGGTATAAACATGGCCCCCCCTACGCCTTGATTCTGTTAAGATTAAGGCGTTTGGAAGAACATAGTTTTTGGCATCCAAACAGATCTTGATGTAAACAATAATTATGTATCAGGCCCAAACGTGGCCTAATATTTTTCCTTTTTGAAACCGCCTGCAATCATTACCGGATCTTTATGTGGGGTAATTATCCATAAAAGAAGTCTCCCTCCTTCCTTGGAACTCTAAAAGCCTCCAAAAGATCTCTTTCCAATCCAACTTCCCACCAATGTACGTGCAGCCTTAATTAAGATAGAACCAAGAATTCAAAAAGTGGAGAGGAAAAAGGAGGCGGTGCATATCCCCAAAACTTTTGAACTCTACTTCCCAGTTCCCAACATTAGCCGTCTCATCATCAAAACCGGGCTCTCTCTCTCTCTATCTTCACATCTTGCCGCCCATTTCTCTTTCTTTCATCCAGAGCCGAAACAGAAACCCTAGCCACCATTGTTGAACCCACCAAGCTCCGAACGATGTCATCTTTCAGGGCTAAACAACCGGCTAAAAGCCCAACCTCCTACACCGATGAAATCAAGAGGATCATCAAAGCCGAGAATCTTTCCATTAACTCCGAAATCCTAATCGACCGAACCCAACCTCGTTCATCCACTATAAAAATGGCGCTTGGACCTGCTTTCAATGGCGATTACCCAGAATCTATTTACCCATTCTATCCTCTTGCGGAAGAAGCTCTACCGTTTGATTGTATTGCTGCCGACTGGACCGCCTACCCCAGAGACATCCCAAATCGGCTCTGGCACCGACCAGACAAACAATACGTCCAATGGGTCAACCGAGTAGCGGCCACGAAAGAAGGGCTGTGGAAGGAGGTAGGGATTTACGAAGCTCTTATGCTCAGCCGCCACCTCATTGATATGGACAAAGCCCTATTCATGGCTGCCGTCCAATTCTGGTCAGTTCCTACTAACGCTTTTCATTTTCGTGTTGGCATGATGAGCGTTACGATGCAAGATATTGCTTTCCTCACCGGCCTTCACCCTCACGGGATTAGGGCCGATTGCTTTGTTTCACAAAAAACCCCTTCCTTTACATACCCAGAATCGGCCCAACTGGCCTATTCCAACTTTTTGAAACACTTTGCTGGTGAGGAAGGAGATGAGGTCACTGAAGAAGAACATGTGGCCCTCCTTATTTATTGGTTGAACAAATGCATTTTTTGTGTATCCTCGAATAGAATTACTAAGGAGTTCACGGATATTGCCAAGGCCTTGGCTTCGGGCCAGAAGTTGGCCCTAGCCCCACTGGTACTTGCACACTTATACCGTGGCATGCAGGAGTTACTGACCAACAGCTTTGTTTTCCCCCCCGGGCCACTTTGGATTGTCACACTCTGGCTTTGGTCGTATTTCCCCGCACAAGCCCCAAAAATGAACAAGAGTCCCACCCATGCTTGTTACGGCCGTCATTATGTAGGCCAAGAACTCCAACAGCATAGCTTTAACTCCTACTTCACCTACTTTTACTGCGAGTTAACCTCGCTGGGCAAGGGCTACATGCCATTCGAGAGAGAAACTGTACCGTTATGGCTGAAAAACCCTGCTGGAGAGTCTGGAGAAGACTTTGATGAACACAAGGCCGTTTGGGCCAGCTTCCTCATTTCGAGAGACTTGTTGTATGGCATGGGTATGTCATCGGCCAACAATAGGTGCGGGACAGAATATTACAATGCTGCCCAATTTGCTAGCCAATTCGGCCTTATGCAGCTCATCCCTGTCCCTCCCTACCAGTCGTGTAATGAGGATTTCATTGATAGAGTCATCGTGCCAGAAAAAACTCTAGAAGCCATTCGGAACCAATTTGCGAAAGATGAGGCCACCTTTCAGTTAAGGTCTTACCCGAACGTCCAGAAAAATCTCTTCGATTTGAGAAATGGTGGACAGCTCATGTGGATAGGTATTTCGCCAAAGACCTAGATGAGGTTTTGGCAAAAATAACCCCTGAAGCTATAATTGTAAAGGATGGTGATCCTACCAAAAGGAAAAACTCTCGCTCCGAAGCTCCCTCTCCATCTGCCAGCTTGAAAAGAAAAGGTACGTCCAAAGAATTCACTTTCTTTCCCCTATTTGCTGCTTCTGTTCAGGCCTTTACCATATAGTCCTCATGCGAACTCTATTTCAGGTGCACAAGAAGTTAGCAAGCCTGAACCAACAGAAAATCCACAGAAGAAAAGGCTCAAAAAGCTGGCTGACAAGAAGCCCACCACGGTATGATCTGATCAACTCTTCTTTTCTTGCTGAACATTGCAATCTAGGCCTAAATGTTTATCATCGCAGGAAAAGACCACTGCAATTGCTGGTAGAACCCGAAGCAGCACCAAGACCAGCTCCTCTGAACAGGTTAACATTTCTACCAAGATATCTCTGTATTATATCAAGGCCTGAACCTAATTTCGTTAAGGCCTGAATACTCATACCTGAATTTTTCACAACTCCTAGGCCGAATCAAAAGAGACTGCTCACCAAGCTGAATCAACTCCAAAGAAAGAGATCAAAAAGACGAAAACCAAGACGGTCATGTCCAAAAAGCCACAAGCAGAAGAGGCCTCGAAGGCAGAATTGAAGAAAAGTGTCTCAATTGCCTCCAGCGACTCCTCCACCGCTTCATTAGAGGTAACACGCCATCCCTTAGTTTTGACCTTCTCAATTCTTTGTAAGGTCCTTTTAATCAACCTGTCTCCCCTCCAGGCTACCTCCGAAGGTCCTCCAATCAACCCTGAGCATGAGGCGTCATCACAGACCCCAGAGAAGTCCAAGGTTTCTCCAATCAACCCTGACCCAACACCTGTCCAAAAAGAAGAAATTGTTGAAGAGGCTGCTGACGAGGACATAGAGGACTTCTTCAAGACGGCTGCTAGCCTTGTTCAAGTATCCCTCTCAGGCATTTCTGGAGATGGGTCAAGCTCTACCCAGGTGCCCCCAACCACCGAAGAGATTGCTGAGGCCAAAGAAACCTTTAAGGCCTTGATCAAGATGGATATCAAGATGGCCCTTCATCCAGGTAGAGTTTCCTCCTTCAAGAAAGCCCTCAGCATTTTGGCTCGAGCCCAAGTCTTCAGTGAAGCTACTGAATCAGTCCTGCAAAACTTTCACAAAGACTTCCCAGATTTGCAAAAGTCATACGACGGAGCGGCCCTTGAACTCTCCAAGGTCGAATCGAGCCTTACCGAGATCAGGGACCTTCGCCAAGAAATGAATGGATGCGTGGACGGCTATGGAGCTCTCAAGGCCCAGATCAGCACCATTGAAGAGCAGAAAATCACCATTGCCAAGAACATTCAGGACTAGGAGGATCAAATCCAGGATCTGAAGAACAAGCAAGAGAAGGCTGAAAAGAGCCTGGTGCTATTGGTGACTCAACAATCAGACCTGGAAACACAACAGAAAGAACTATTTGCTACTTCCAAAGCTGTTAAGATCAAGCTTCAACCCTTGGTTTCCAATCAGCCAAGCCTCCAAACTTCCAAAGAAAGGTTAGAGGTTCAACTCAACGGCCTTGCCCATTCTTGGGATAATGTCCGATCCAGCCTTCTTGATGAACTGTAGGCTACTTTGGCCTTGTAATAAGTAGTATTTCTGTTTAGCCCTGAACTCTAATCCATAGGGCTTTTGATGCTTGCATAGCCTGATCCTGAGGCTTTTTGACTGTGAATGCTTTTGGTGGCCTAAACAATCTCAGGCCTTTTTGGTGGCCTAAGCAAGTTCAGGCCTTTTGCTCCTTTATGGTTTTGATGGCAGTTTTTCATTAAAATCTCTCATTTCCCACATGGTAGGATAATGATGTTTTAAAAACTTTCCATTGATAGTATGTTTATACATTCCACCATCCAAATCCATTAAAAGATAAACATTACCTTCGAACACTTTGCAAATTTGATAAGGCCCTTCCCATGTTGGAGACCATTTCCCATATTTTGAGGTTTGTGCGCCCAAAGGTAGAACAACTTCCCATACTAAATCTCCTTCTGTGAAGCTTTTCCTTCTCACTCTTCTATTATAGGCTCTGGCCACTTGACGCTTCTGGATCAACATATGATCTAAGGCAGCTAACCTTACCTCATCAAGGTCTTCCATTTCCATTAACATGGCCTGACTATAATCAGCATGATTCAAGCCATTTTGGTATGCGATCCTGGCCGATCTAACCGTTACCTCCATAGGAAGTACGGGGTCATGGCCATAAACCAACATGTAAGGAGTAACATTCGTGGCCTCCTTCTTTGAAGTCTTATAAGCCCACAATGCATCAGAAAGGAGTTCATGCCAATCCCTTAGATTTTCTTCCACCATCTTCTCAATAATTCCAATCAAGGTCTTATTGGTTGATTCGGCCTGGCCATTCCCCTGTGCATAATAGGGAGTTGAATGGGAGAGCTGTATGTTAAATTGGCTCGTGAAGGCCCGGACCTGTGCACCAAAAAACACTGAGCCTCTGTCTGCCACAAAATGCTCCGGTATTCCAAACCTGTGAATGATTCTTTCCTTCATGACTTTGATCACATCCTGTTGATCCACAGATTTTAATGGGATGGCCTCTGCCCATTTCGTAAAGTAATCTGTGGCTACCAAGATGAACCTGTGCTGTTTTGATGATGGGGGGTAAATCATCCCAATTATATCTAAAGCCTAGCCTCTAAAAGGCCAGGGCTTCACTACAGCCTGATAATCTATTGCAGGTGTGTGATGTACTGGGCCGTGGGCTTGACATGGCTGGCAGCCCTTGGAAAAACGTATACAATCCTCTAAGATAGTAGGCCAATAGTATCCATACCTTCTTATCAGCCATCTCATCTTGATACTGGACTGATGTGCTCCACAAATCCCCTCGTGGACTTCTGCCATTACCTTCATGGCCTCGGTATGGCATAAACACCTCAGCAACAAATCATCTTCGAGGCCTTTCTTGTACAATTCATCTCCAATGAGAACATAGCTCATTGCTCTTCTCTTGACCTTCCTGCTAGTCCCCATATGAGGCCGCTTCAAGTAAGCAATAATAGGATCACGCCAGTCCTCGTTACCCTCCTCTTCTTCTTCTACTGGAAGGTCCGAGGCAAATACTTCTAGGCCTAAACCCCTTCTCCTGACAGAAGGGAGTAGCCTTTTTTGGACGGTAATGGTCTTGTGAAGAATCTCTGGCGAAAGCTTCAGGCCTGTTGAGGCCTGAGCCAAACTGTTTGCTTCAGTATTCATACTTCTTGAGACATGTTTCACTATTACGTTGTCGAAGTCTTGAATTAACTGCATCGCTGCCATATAATAAGGGGCTAACTCCTCACTATAGCATTTAAACGTTCCCGCCAAATATATTAATTACAAGGTTTGAATCTCCAATCACCCTTACTTCTCTGGCCTCAAGATCCCTAAGGATTTCAAGGCCTATTATCACTGCTTCGTACTCGGCTTGATTGTTCGTACATGGAAAATCAAACTGAAAAGATAACTCTGTTCTCAGGCCTTGAGGAGAAATGATGATAACTCCACAGCCTGAGACCATTTGAGTTTTTGAACCATCAAACAGAAGTGTCCACGGCGTGAGTGAGATTTCAAATGCACTCATTCCTGTATCAGATTCTTCGCCGATATCCATGCATGGATGATCGGCAAGAAAATCTGCCAAAGCCTGGCCTTTTACAGCTTTTTGAGGGATGTATCGAAAACTGAACTCCATTAAAGCCAAAGACCATTTACCTATTCGGCCTCGCATAATGGGCCGAGAAAGTAAATACTTAATAAGGTCTGTTTGACTCATAATGTAAACCACAACAGGAAGCATGTAGTGCCTCAATTTTATTGCTGCAAAGTACAAAGCAAGACACAATTTTTCAATAGGGGTATATCTCCTTTCACAAGGAGTTAACAACCTACTCAAATAATACACAGCTTGCTCTCTCCCTTGCTCATTGTCTTGTGCTAAAAGGCAGCCAATAGAACTTTCTGCAGCAGAAATGTAGAACTTCAAAGGCTTGTGCTTGATAGGAGGCATGAGGACTGGAGCGTTTGCCAAGTAACCTTTGATCTCATCGAAGGCCTTCTGATGATCGGCCTCCCAAACAAAAGTGTCGTGATCTTTCAACCTCAGGAGTTGAGAAAAGACCTGAACCTTTCCTGCTAGATTTGATATAAATCTTCTCAAAAAGTTGAGTGACCCCAAAAGCTTCTGCAACTCATTCTTGGTTGTAGGAGGTTTAGCCTCCATGATGGCCTTGGCCTTATTCTTGTCGACCTCGATCCCTCTGTTGTGAACCAAGAACCCTAGGAACTTGCCTGCGGACACTCCGAAGGCACACTTTAAGGGGTTAACCTTCAGATCAAATTGCTGCATCCTCAAGAACGACCTCCTCAAGTGTTCCAAGTGATCTTCATAGGTTTGGGACTTGACCACTATATCATCGATGTAAATCTCCATGAACCGGCCAATGAAGTCATGGAATATTGCATTCATTGCTCGCTGAAACGAAGCACCTGCATTCTTCAGGCCGAATGGCATTACAACCCACTCAAAGGTTCCCAAAGCTCCGGGACACCTAAAAGCAGTCTTAGCCGTATCGGCCTCATCGATGAAGATCTGATTATACCCGGAATGGCCATCCATAAAGGACAAGACTTTATGGCCGGATGCCCCATCCACCAACAAATCTGCAACTAGCATTGGATACTCGTCCTTTGGAGAGGCCAAATTCAGATTTCTGAAGTCCACGCGTACTCTAATCTTGCCATTCTTCTTGAGGACTGGCACAACATTAGAAAGCCAAGTAACATACCTAGCTGTACGTATAAACCCAGCATTGAAAAGGCGTTCGATCTCCTCTTTCACTTGCAAGTAGACTTCATTGGACATCTTCCTTGGTGGCTGCTTGAAAGGCCTGAAACCCGCTTGAATGGGTAACTTGTGTTCCACCAAATCCCTGGATAGGCCTGGAAGCTCGTCATAGTTCCAGGCAAAATTGGACTTGAATTCGGTCAAGAGCTCAACGAGCTTTTTCTTCACGTCCTCTGGCAAAAGCTGACTAATATATACAGGCCTAGGATTTTCTTCATCTCCTAGGTTAACTTCTTCCAAAGGATCTTGAACATCAGCTTTCAAGTCATCTAACTTGGCAAGAGCTGCATCAAGGTCTTCCATCCGAATCTCATCCAAGTCTTCCTCAGCAGTCTCATCTTCATTGATTGTTTCGGCCGCACAGGCCGAATAACCCTCTTCCTCCAGCTCTTGTTCTTCTTTTAGCCTGTTCTCTAACCAATACGCCTTGAACCTTGCCAACATGCCCAAAAAGGCCATGTCCTTCTCTTTCTCTGAAGGTCTTGCTAACATTGGGACAATCGTTTGGTTGCAGCTATAATCAGCCTATTTGACTCCGTGATCATTGGGCCGATTAGTTCTCGATACAGTGCCTTCACCTCTTCTACCGACCTATGAGCAGAAACAGGTACGATTTTATGGCGGCCATACTTATCCATGCCTGCCACCTTCATTGGGCCGACATCTTCATCGTACAATCTTGCCTCGGCATGATTGGTTAAAGCAAGAAAAGGCCTGCGATCCGCCCAAACTACCTCCACATCGTCTTGATTCCAAAAAACCAAACACTGATGCAAAGTTGATGGCACAGCAAGACAGGCGTGAATCCAATCCCTTCGCAACAGAATGTTAAACGAAGACCGTGAATTTACAACGAAGAAAGGAGTTATGAGAGTCTTTGATCCAACCGTTAAATTCATGATCAAAATCCCTTGACAAGTTGTTTCCTGTCCAGTGAAATCGGTTAAAGTAGCCGTTGATGAGACCAGGTCTTGATCTGTTTTCCCGAGCTTGAGCATGGTAGACCTAGGCATGAGATTAGCCGCAGAGCCATTATCAACAAGGAGTCGATTAATTGGCATTCCATCCACACACCCTGAAATATACAAAGGCTTGATATGCCCCGTCATCTTGGGTGTAGGCTTCTCAAATATCACGCTTGCGGCCTGATCTTCCGTGCTGCCTCTATCCTCATCCTTCAAGATTACTACTGAAGGTCCATCTTCATTCAAGCCTGAATTGAAGGACTCCCTCAGTATTTCGGCCGTCTGACCCATCTCCACCATATCGCCTTCCATGGCCGTAAGTTTGTTATCTTTCACCTCTAATTCAGATGGAAGGAAAACCACCATGTTGCATTGCATCTTTGAGGCCTGGGCAGGCCTGAACTCTTTGGCCTGCGGATTCAACCGCGATTTGCCCCCCGAGTCTTGTTTCTTTGGCTCAGGAACTCCTTTCATAATCAAAGTAACCTGCCTTGGAGGAGGCTTAATCCTAGCCTCCTCAAGGGTTTTCTCCAGTAAAGCTTTCTTTTCAGTCCGAGAAAACTGCTCTGAAGACGAACCAGCAACAACCTCCGTGTAAGTTCTTTCCAGAGGCTTGCGTTCACGCCTAGGCTTGGCTGGTTCACCCTTCAACTCTTCCGCGACCAACTCCATTGGCTTTTTCCCGTTAGAGTTGTCTATATCCATCACGTCTTCAACTGAATCTCGCTCTTCTAGAGCCCTTCTTTCCGCCCGCCTAGACCGTTGGCGGTGCCTTTTCTGGGATCGGGACAAAGGTGGCTACGGAGTGGGAAACTTAGGATGTTCAACCTTATGCCATTCATTTGGAGGAATGACAGGAGGCTTAACAGTCCTAGGCTTCCCCCTAGATGGAGCTGAAATTCTGAGATTATTGAGCTCGTCCTCTATTTCAATCACACCTGGCTGAATTCTGCTGAAGACCGATTCTCGCCTGACCAATCTCTCTTTTGGCCGGCGTACCTCCTCAGGCCTGAACTCCGATCTGCCCACGATTAAACTTTTCAGCACAGGTTTGGACGGGACTGCATGATGTCCACACTCAGTACAAACCAACGAACAACTTGGTTTTTCTGGTTTTCTGACTCCTTCAGGCCTTGACCACCAGGATCTCTTCTTCTCAAACCTCTTCACCCTTTCGGGAGTGGAGTCTTCCTCATAGGGTGGATCCCAGTAGCCGTCTGATTTAGGCCTGAATGCTGCTCTTGACGGTGCCCCCAAGCTTACTCTAGGTCTTGGTGTGGTTCTAGGCATGAACTTCGTATTCACTGACACCATGTTTGCACTTAGGCCTGAAGGAAAGGGGTTTCCATCCACGCCCATGGCTTGCTTATCTTTCTCGGGAAACTTGAATTCCCCCCGATCAATCTTGTCTTGAATGTCATTCCTGAACACAAAGCAATTATTGGTTGAATGACTCCAAGAATTATGGTACTTACAATATTCCTTGCCCTTCAGCTCGTCCGGTGCTGGGATCTTGTGGCCAAAGGGCAGCTTTAATAACTTGTCCGTCAAGAGCTGATCAAAAATAGCCTCCGCTTTGGTGATGTCAAAGGTGTAGGCCCTGGTAGGCCTATTAGAGGCTTCTTGGACTGTTTGCTTCGTGGGTTCTGTCTTAACAAAGGCCTTGCAGACATAAGGCTTCCTATTGATGATTTCAGCCACATCAACATCAAGGTCAGCCTCAGTCTCAACCGCAGCGACGTCATAGTTAGGGTCTTGATAGTAGGTTCCTTTAGAAGCTGCCTTTCTATCTTTCTCCTCTTCCAAAAGCTTCTCATACCGCGAGGCCTTTGCGGACAGTTCGAACAAGTCTCGAAATTCTGTTCCATGAAACTTCTTCTTGAACTCAAAGTCTAGGCCGTTCAGTGCTAAACGCACGTATTCGGCCTCAGGCAAAGGAATCTTACACTTGAAACGTGCTGTCTTGAATCGGGAGAGATAAGACTCCACGCCTTCCTTTGGGAGTTGACGGTAGCGAGACAAATCCGCCATCGTTATCTCTGGTTCCACCCTATAAAACTGCTGATGGAACATCTCTTCGAGCTGAGCCCAGGTCTGAACAGAGTTGGGTGGGAGATTGATATACCAAGTGAAAGCCGTTGCAGTCAAAGAATTTGGGAAGAGCTTTAACTTGAGCTTGTCATTCGTTCCAACTTCCCCACACTGCACCTGGAATCGGGCAACGTGTTCGATCGTGGACTGCATACTCTCCCCTGTGAAGATCTGAAATTCAGGGACTCGGTATCCCTTGGGAAAGTTCTCATCATCAACCTCCACCGTGTGAGGCTTCCTGTACATGGGTCTGCCCACAGGCCTGAATCCAGGCCCTAACTGTTCTTGGAGCAAATCCAGGACCTGTTCCCTTCCGATCATATTTGGCACCAGAGGCGGCTGTGGACTCGCCTCTTGTGCCTGCAGATTCACGCCTGAGTTTGCCCCCCGAGTCTCTGGGGCTGAATGAGCGTGAGAAGCGTTCTTGTCCTTAACGGCACCTTGTCCTCCGTGAGGAGGCCTTTTATCAGTCTTTTCAGGCCTGTTTGGATTTTTCAGCAAAACGGCCCTTTGTTCTTTGTTTGTTGGATGCGTTGGCTCCTTCCCAATAACAACTCCTTTGCTTTTCTCCCCTGCCGGTGCAGGGCTGTTTGACGAAGAAGCTTGATAAAACACCTGCGGCGGTGGTGGGAATGAGTCCTTCAGACCTGTTTGTTCATGGCCGTTGCCATAAACTCCGAATTGTGGTAGAACTTGTTGCTGAGGCACAATTGGCATCCTTTCTGTCATCGAGGCAATCAAATTATTGATTGCTAGAGTCAAAGGCTCTACGGACTGAGACATTGTTTGTGACACGGTGCGTGAAATCTCCTGTCCTGCAAAAAACATATAATTCTTGACGCTATCCGTGGCGTCATTGAGATCTTGTGCACTGATTTGAGGAACGGTTTCCTCGAACAGCGGTACGTCAACAGCGGCTCCTTCAGGGCTGCCTAGAGGGTCTGGTTGCGGTGCATCCGCTTGTGGTGGTGGTGGTATTGTTGCCTTCTTTGCCGGCATGCTTGAAACCTTTCAACGACTAGGGTCCCACCGGGCGTGCCAATGAAAACTCGCGTTTTTGGCAGCAGGCGTGAATGCGATGAGCGCGGGCGTGCCAAGACTTGTAGCGCCTAACTTGTTGTGAAGATTCCCGTGAATCTTGACTTCTATCGTAGAACGACTGTGTACGACCCAAAGGTTAAAGATCGTAAGAAGGTTCGTGGTTTGCCACACGGTTGTGGACTTAATATTTCCTAGTCGTATAGGAAATGGAACGTGAAAAACGTAGACTTTATTATACCGGGATAATAAAGTTTGATTACAAGGAAAATAAAATCCAAACTACTTGATGAAGTTAGTTTGAATGGGGGTTTGAGCACGGAGTACTCGATATGCTACTTTGCTGAAAGTAGGAAAGTGTGCTTCGCTGGGAAGACTTTGTTTGTAAGCGTTGAGCTTTGGTTGGTGTTGGACCCGTTTTCTGTCTTCAATTCCGCTATTTATAGGCAGTGCAGTATGCTGATTCAGGCCTGAATCCGGTTTCAGCCTTGCACCACAAGCTGCCACATGTCCCTCAACCGCTCCACTTTTCATGCATGTTTGATCATGGGCAGTTTCCAGAGGTTTACAGCAGCTATATTTGATCATGGGTAGTGGGCTTCTCATGTGGTGACACGTGTCCCATGTGTTGGTAAAAATATCTCCCAACTTTCCCCCCTTTTTTGCTCTTCATGACACATGGCCAATTGACCAAGTCAATTGGCCTTTGAAATAGAAGCAACTCAACTGCCAGCGTACAACTAATTCCCTATAAAAGTGGACTTTGCTCCGCACCTCATTTCAGCACCTTTTGCTAGCCTAAGACCGTAGGCCAACACTCCATGGGTCGAACCAACATTTTTCTTCATGGGCCAACTCGTGGGCTGTATTTCTAAGAAATCTTGGGCCATGATTTTTGTGGGCTGCACCTCCAAAAGCTCTCGGGCCGCAATTCTTTACATGGGTCGCGTGCATTTTGGGCCCAAATGGGAGAATATCCATGGCCCAGAAATCACCCAATCAATTTAATTACCTCTCGGCCCAATTTAATTAAAAGAATTTCAATCACGGCAAGCCCGATCCGTGGTGCCAAAAACGGGTATAAACAGCGCCCAATTTCCCTCCCTCCTACCCAGAAAATATATGGCTTATCTACATTTCTGAGATAAGTGCTTACTTCTTCACACACCCATTCACACACCATATATTTTTCCTTTTATTTCTCTTTTTGTATTTTTAGTTTACAAAAGGAAAAAAATATTTTAGAGTCACCACTCGAATTTTTAAAAAAATTGCCACCCGAGAAATTGTTATTAATAAAAATATGACTCTTTTGCCTTTTGAAAAAGATTTTGGTCTAAAAACAAGGAATTTTAGATTCGGAAAGGATTTTATGGTACTCCTCTCACCCAATTAAAAATTAGCCTCTACTAATATTTGAAAATTATTTTATTGCTTAACTTTTATGTCATATAAACAGTTTAATTGCAACAAATATAAGTATTAACAGACATGCTTTGAATATATACACTTAATTGCAGAAAATAATTAAACTAACATTCTATTCCACGAAAACTCCACCGCACGGTAGAGGGTTGTGCCGTACGGTATTGGATTTTGTGGTTTGCAGTTTAAAACAAGCTGATTTCGCATAGTAGAAAACAATGTATTGTGAGAGAATGATTTGTTTCGCAAAGTAGAAAGTAAGGCTCCGTTTTGTTTGGACGTAAAATATTTTCCAGTAAAATGTTTTAGCTATTTTTTGGTGTTTGGTTGTGTAAAAAATGAGGAAAATATTTTCCATGTAAAACATTTTACATGAAAAATATTTTAAGTGCCAACCAAACACCGAAAAATAAAAGTTTAAAGTTTATTTTCTGAAAAAATATTTTACATGAAAAATATTTTACAATGTAAAACATTTTATATCGAAACAAACGGAGCCTAAGTGCTTAAAAAATGAGAACTTAAGCGGAACAAGGACCGAGAATAATCTTTTTCTTTTGAGGGCCTAGTGAGAAGGCCTAGAAGGACCACGTGGCCGGGGCACTGAATAATTACTCATACAGTGGACTAGCCTGTGGGGAAGAATACTCCATTGGGGACCACTCATATGACGACCTTGACCCATCGATTCTTCTCTTCTCTCGCCAACAAGTGTCTCCGAGCCTAAGACGATCGCTTATATAATCAATTTGATTAATTCGACATGGTCATTTTGTATAAAAATAATATTTTCTAGAGCAATAATTATTGAACACTACACAATTTGTTTGGGTCCCTCATTTTAGCAAAATTTTGAGGGCCCAAAGACGATCACTTGCCTTGCTCAAGACCTGCATGGTCTCTAAGCATTAGAACTGTGACTCATAGAGTTCTAGAAAGAAGGTTAGATGCCGGAGCGTAGCGGAGCGGAACGAATAGAGCGAAGCGCAACGAGTAGAGTGGAGCGGAGGGATATTGTTGGGATACAGACCAAATACCAAATTAGGGTTAGAATAGAGTCAGTATAAATACTCTATGTTGTAAACCCTAATTCATTACTGTGATAATAAAAAACAGTAGCCGCTCTCGCTCCCGTAGATGTACCCGATTTTGGGGAACCACATATATCGCTGTGTTTATTCTTTACTGTTTATAGTTGTAAATCGTGTGCGTGTGTGTCGATCCTAACACAAAGTTAAATAGAACTGTAAGAGTAGTGGCGGATGGTGGATACCGTAATTTTTCAGGGTGCCAAATTTTATAAGATTGATATGAAAATTTGTAAAATAGAGCGATTTCAATTGAAAATGTCTAGGCATATGAAAAAGAACGACATCTATAGCCGTCCGATAGTCAGTACGCATATTAATCCGTTTGATTATTGTTGCACTTGTACTTCTATGTTTACTGTTGTTGCTCATAAATTTGTGGCTATTATAGTTTTTTTTTTTCTCACTTATCTTTACTTGAGTTTTACTGGTTACAACAGGGATGTGAATTAACTCTAGTTCCTCTTTGTCGTCAATTATCCCGTTTAAGTTTCTGAGTACCGCCTGAGTTGAACCTGTGTATGTTAAGATTTGAGAACTCAAAAGAGTTCTGATCTTATTGTGTATGTTATGGTTTCCGGGTTTTCTAGCAGTATTTACAGGGTTTTTCTGGGTTTTCGATCTAGCAGTACTTATTCGAGTAGCATGCCAGCAGGAAGCACTTTGACAGAACAATAATTTAGCAAATTAAGTTAGTTATGACTATGATTCACATTTTGTTACTTATGAGTAGAGTAGTTTAAATATGCTTGTGGCAACAAAACACGTGTATCAAACGTAATAGGTAACGATTGCTTCCCCAAAAATCCGTTTATTCGATCAGGATAGAAATCTATGCAGTCTTTTGTACTTCTAAGTAATGTCTTTAAGTACTGTGCCATTGCGGGTTTTCAACATTTCTGAACACATGAATAATAAGTGGTATCCCAATGAGAACTGAGCCATGA